>JAMKCH010044789.1:0-30989 GCA_023653785.1 Ophioderma brevispina | reverse complement strand
TCCTCCACGGTATCTGCTTGCACAACTTCTTCGGACACTCTTTACTTTGTACGTTTGCAATCTGGTGTTCTGCTCTTGTCTTACAGCTATACGCGCAGCAGGCGTCAGACTTGGGTTCGAGAACCGCCTTGTATGTGTAAATATATCTCTGTTCTTCCAATGGCCTAGACTATCATTGAGAGCAAATTGAAGAAATCTCATATTTTGTGAAAATGTGGCCGTGCCGCTTTAACATTAGTAATCCACGTGTACCTAATCTTTTTTGTGCAAATTTGGTCGTAGCTGTGAGAAATTTTGCAATTTTAGTATTTAAACAGACAGAAATGACAGCATATTGGTCTATGGGACCGTGATTCAACCATTTGCTCATACACAAACACAAGGTCGGAATCAACTAAAATGGCTTTGAATACGCTTTTCTCAAGGATATCAAGTTAACAATTGAATAAGCAAAAAATGCGGGAATCACATTCGCCAGCACCCTATTTTTTCTGATCAACAAATCCTACCGGATTTTTGTTTTCAAATTCCATATGCTGATGGCATTTTTTGTAATATAAGCTTAATGTTTTTGTATTACATCCAATAAGTTGTGTTGTAATTTTTGTCAGTTTTCACAGATATAGAGGAAGATCACAATCTTGCTACCTTTTGTTGTCGTCTGTAAGAGGGCACTTGGGGATTGCTCTGCTAGTATGTCTGTGTTGTGCTTGGTGTGTTTGCATCTGTGGTAAAATATTGACTCAGTACCAATGGCACTTGATGTAATGGTCCTTGAGTAGTAGTGCCCTTGCAAGGTTCCTCATAATGGGGTTCAAAGGTCATACTATAGTCCTGGACCCAAAATGGGCATATGTATTGTAAAATCTGACCATGAAATTGGCATTGAGTCCGTCAAGTGCTACTGCACGACCTCACCGTCCGAGACAGAATCGATTGTCATACCTCTTTTGCATACTTGGGACTTTTATATGAATGTTTACCAGATTTTATCCTTGCCTTTGGGGTGTTCCACCGTTTTGCTCAGTTTTCATGAACTGCATACCATGGTCTTGGGGAGTGGCACACATGTTGGTGACATCATTTGACCTGTTGACCTGTGCAACCTTTGTCCATTTTTCAACGCACGGCGGCAGACGACCTATTCAGTGACTTGTATTTTTTGCTTGGATTGCATTTGGGGTAATTTTGTAACTGTGGTGGAAAACCTTTTTGATGCATTCATAGTACCATGTCAACCACAACATGACCACGGGCACAATTGACGGCCAAAACTCTTTATCAGAGGATTAACAGTTTACATCTTGTTTTTATAGAATTGGGCATGGTTCAAAATCTAGATGTTCTTGCATGTACTTTAGTGTTAGGAAAAGCAGTAGTCCTGCTAATCATATTGACTGAATAAGCAAAGACCGAGACCCAATGGAGTTTTCAAGCACAGTCTTGTTAGGAGCGTTCCTATCATGGATACACATAGCCCCGGATCAGCATACTCAGTTGAAAGATCAATCCCTGAAACCACCACAAGACCACTACCAATGACTTGTGGATACACTAAGAAGGTCACAGTCCTTCATCCCTTCCTTCATATTTTTTTGAGCTCCCGGTATTTGCGATCTGTTTCGAAAATATGTCGCAAACCCACATGAAAGTCGCTTTTGATGTGCATGATTACTCTATAACGCTTCACCCCCACTGTTATCGTGTTTTATTCCGTTAATTGGATTGAAGCATACGAGACGGTACGGAGTAGGTGTGAAGGAATATAATGTAATACGGCTTTTGATTAACATCACATTTTAATGCATCTAAATATTTGTTTGCCTCACACACCATCTTCGAATGTCGGGACACCCTTGAAATTTGCATGTTGGGTTGTATCGGCTCAGAATTTGTTAAGGTGCAAATAGAGAATTCAACATATCCGGTGTTCCTAAAAATCAAAGCACTGATTTGCTGCCCTGATGTAAAGCTTTCCATCAAAAATAACCCCATCTGAAAGAATTAAGCGGAGAAGTATTTCTTTGGTACAAAAATTGTGAATTATTAATTTCGTATAGAGCAAATACGAAATTCAGCCTTTGTTTTACAATTGTAAATATAAGTAAAAATCACCTTTTTCTCGCTTTTTAAGACTTCTGTAGCCAAACATAAAAATCTATTGAGTGTCCTCTTCTCTATTACTTACTATTATGACACAGTTTTGGGTGCCTCCAAAATCGGCTCTTTTCCCTTTCATCAGCCTTTTTGTCAGCCCACTTGTTTGACGAAAGCCTCAACATGTTTTCCATCTGGAATTTCGCCTACCCGCCACGCTGGCCTTAGTGCGGTTGGAAGGGAACCCTGGTAACTAGAGTGATGAGTGCAGATACCAGACCCTGGGGATGGTCCCCTACTCTTTCGATACGGTCTGTCCACTTTTTACTTGTTAGGATGACTCCCCGGATCACGGAACCAAAAGATTTACATAACTCTCCGAACCATGAGGCGCCGGGCACCCATTGCATACACCTGCACATTTACGCAATGGGTTGAGCGAGGAGGAATTCCATAATCACATTTTTTTCTCTGTGGGCAATTATGCAGTTTCCAACCTTATAGGAATATTTGAGTATGACCAAGTAAACCCGACTCTTGCGGGGCTCGAACCAGGGCCGCTCGATTGATCTTACACTCTGCCGACGGTTCAGCACCTTAGACCAGCTCGGGCCCCTACGCCTCTCCTTTAAAATGTTGTAAAATGTCTAAAGTAAACCAGTGGTTTGGTAAACTGATTCTTCTTTCCTTATTAATGTGCTCAGTTTCCTCGTGTTATCGCGTAATCGATCCCCATTGTGTTTATATGTTTGTGTGTGTGTGATGCATGATTCTATTAGGGGAAGAGGTGATAGGGGAGGAAGAAATGGCGCAGGGGAAGTAAGCGAAAAGGAGGGGAAGAAAGATATGTGGAGGTAGGAGGGGGGAAGAAAAAGGTCAGGGGGAAGTAGATAGGGAGCGAACTACGTACATTTTCTGAAGCTAACGTGCAATCTTCAATAACTTTAATGCTTTAGATGGGGTGTTTTTCCTAACCTGACCACTAGGAATTCAACAACCCAGGCTTTAACAGCTTTATCCGTTAATGTTGAATCCATAGTTGGCAGGTAACGGTGTCAGGTACAGAAACACCGCTTGGATGCATGTTTGGCCATAATTGGGTTTTTTTTGTGTACTTTCATGAAAACCTAAATCGGGGGTTCTCAAGGTGGTTTGCGTAGGGAATGTGCTCCAGAGTCTGGTAGTAGAACCCATATCTAGCTCTAACCAATTTTCCCAACAGTGAGATTCATAGCTATCCAGAGATGCTGATTTTGGGGTCCAAATTTTACAAAACAGTGCCTATTTTTGTCAAATTTTTGACCTTTTTTTAGGAAATTGTGAAATTATGCCGCCAGATTGAGAATTGGCCTCATATTTGAACATTCTAGAAATTTTGGAAAAAAATTAACCCTTTCTTTACCACAACAAAAAAAAAAATTGGCAGGAAAAAAGGGGTTATTCATAAACCAGATGGCTGAATATAAGACCCTAATTATTGGAGTACATTTTCATAGGTAATTTGTGTTTAGTACTCCTAGACCCAGAGGGTGTTTTGAACCAATCCTGGGCCATTGCAAATGATGGGGCCGCGTGTATCCCTGATACGGTGCTCCTAACATGGCCCGCTCTGAGGCTTTGTAGGCTAAAGGGAGTTTTAAAATCAAAGGTTTTTATGTGTGCATATAGCATTTGTATGGGATCACATGACATTGAGGTGAAATTTCCTAAACTGGTGCATTGTGGATCGACTCAAGACCCCTCTGCCCCTCGACCTAAAGAACCCCAAATGCATGTTTGGGGACAGGTTTTTTGTACTGTGGGTATCCGGATGGGGCTGATGAATTGACTCCAGGCTTAGTAGGAAAAGAGTTCCCTGTACCCCTTTCAAATTCTGGAATGGCCTATACTTAACACTACCCTAACTCTACAGCCAACATAAAAAATAATTGTTACTTGTAGAACTTGAAGGGGTACCTATGGAACTCTTGCCAAATGGAGAAACATGGAAATCAAGGCTATACCATTAGGTAATATATATGGCTCCCTCCCTATGAGAAGCATTTCAGATTTTGTGAAATTTATTGTTAATGTAAGAATTTCCTATTTTATTGGCAAATTTTTTTTTTCAAACATAGAGAGCATTTTAAACAACCACGGCAAAATCCTTGACCTTAAGAAAATTGAGAGTGTACATTAATGGACTAAAATTACAAGAAATGTACATTGACGGGAACTGCTCAAAGAACGTTTAAACTAATTTAAACGTCTCCTGGAATGCTAGAGGCTTATTTGGTTTGTCCAGACTGTCAAGGAGATTAGGCTCTTCTCGGTCAGGTCCACTATTTAATAAGATTGTTAATTTTGCGGGGCTTGATTTTCTTCTACTTATATGTTTTTATTGGTGTTCAAATGGCATGACAGAAAAAGGAAAAGCCAATTTAAGGATTTTCTCATCCAAGTATTTTTAAAACCATCTTGAAAGCTATATACTTTCTTTTATTAATGGCGAAGGGAACCAGCCTCACAGGACAACCTGATTGTGTCAGTTCAGTAGATAGTATTTTCAATAATGGCACCCTTCCAGTAAACCTGAGACTAGGTATATAGTCTCAGGTAACCTGAATATATACAGACCTGCACAGAGTGGAATATTTAGTACCTGTATTATTATCATACTACCATTGAGTCCCCAATACTTGTACCATTGTAGTCCGACTAGTAAACTGCAATCAGATAAATCAATAATAGTAATGCAATTATGTGCCTAGTGACGTTAGTAGTGCTTAATTTTAGCAGACAGGATATTTTTGTAAAGATTTTATTTCAACAATTGCTGCAAGCTTACCACAAGAAAAACCCAAATTTAAAATAGCAAATGTTAGCAAATCATGCCTGCATATTGCATAAAAATGCAAGCATGTATTTGAAAATGTGTGCTGTGCTTAAAACGGTGAAAATTAACCCACTCAAAATTCACACTTTATAAACAACTCACTTCAATTCATTCAGCAGGAGTACAGACTTAAGTAATTCATTTGGATACTCGTAGGCAGGCTTTTGTCAAGTATACTCTCCATCATTCCTTTTGTTTTTTATTTCATGTGTATATACATCCAAAGTATATATAGGCAGAGAATCTGGCTATTAAAAATATTGCTCTTGGATGAAGAATTTACTTTGATAGAGATATTTTGCATATCTAATCGCCCCAACATTAATTAGCTGAGAATTTAAGCTTTTCGCAAGTATATGCCATGCATTGACCAGGGATGGTGATAGCAGGATAGAGCTCAATCCTAATCGCTTGCTGGCAATTACCGCTATTCAACACCCCATTATATAGAGCATCTTAAGTGCTACTTAAGATTTCTTTCATGTAACGTTCTCATCCGCCCATACGGTTCACTGAATCGATAGGCTGCTTTCAGTCAAACACGGAAGTAGTTTCTAGAACAATTATGCTATGCACTTCTGCATAGAATACATTTTCCAAATTTTAGGCAAATTCCCGTATTTTCCCATGATCGAGAATCATTGGAAATGCTAACAGAATGTGTTGAAAAAAATCTTATTGATTCATTTCTCGCGACAGATCTTGACAAAAGAGAAAAATAATTTGATTCTTAATGATTCAGGCAAACATTGTCGGAGTCAAGAGTGGCGTTTCAGCTCATAGTAGTTCTGAACAATAACTTGCTATTGCAACTCTGCAGAGAAACATGTTCCTAAAATTTTAGGCAATTTCCCGTATTTTCCCATGATCGAGAATCATTGGAAATGCTAACGAAGGTAGTTGAAAAATCTTATGAATTCATTTCTCGAGGACAGATCTTGACAAAAAGGAAAAATAATTTTATTCTTAATGATTCAGACGAAATTTCGGAGTCAAGAGTGGCGTTCAGCTCATATATCTTTTTCAGGACAACCAGGTTGCACTTAAACATATAATGTTATGGATGATTAGCGTAGCACCAACTTGGGCAGAGTGACATTTTTCATAATAGAGTCTATAGATGAGGATCACACGGTGCAGTAACAATAGACTGACATGCCTTCAGATCAATCCTTTCAAAAAATGCAGATGGCAGCATGTTATGCGTGCATGAGCTCCACGTTTGGCGATTCCCCGGACTGCTGTTCGATCCTAGTTAAGCCGATTGGCAATGAATAGGCGGATGAGCAGGTTTCTGTTTGAGGTCGCTATGAACTCTCTCCTTCTATTTACATCTTCTCTGATGTGACAAGCCTTATCTCTTTTATCAACTGTCATAGTAGCTCTCTGTAAGCACCATTTGTGTGTTGGTGTAGAACAGAGAAGATATTTGTAAGCTCGTGCAGAGAAGATGATCTTCTCTGCTTGCAGTTATAGCTTTCAAGTATACCAACTGTATGTGCTGTAGTGGCCAGTCCTGGTATAAAGTGCCTTATGTACCAATTTGTGCATTTTTTTTCATTTTGTCAAAATAAAGTCATTGGCAATCTTTCTGCATATCTTCTGCCAATTTCTGCCCAAAACAGAAAACAGGACTTTTTGAACATCTCAACCACTAAAAAGGGACTTTCTTGTCAAAATTTCTCTATAGTTGGACCTTTTTGCAAAAATTCAGCAAAAAGTGACCATTTCCCTTTGTGGAATTTGGCGGTGTGCGCTGCAACACCCCACAACCCCCGCCCCCCTTAGTGCCAATTCCGCATAACATCACCATGTAGATCATCAAAAAGATTTGCTCGATTTGTTGTAAAGTGATGTGGAAGTTATTCTGCCTAATTATAATTTCAAACATGTGATCTAGATGCAGATGCTATACCTAGATGGATGAAAACATAAACAGAAGAGGACAGTAAATTGTCACCAAGGGTATCACCAGTCACCCCATGTGAAGAGGTAAGCCTTGTTATTGTTCATTAAAAAGTATTTGTATCAATACATGTCGACTTTGGGAAAATAAACCATATATTGGATTGGATATGAGAAAAAGCATTTGCTTGTCCCCTTGTAAAGCAGGAGTGTTTTATTTTGCCAATTTAGAGTTTTATTTTTGACCAAATTGTGTAAACTAAAATCTGGGCTAAAGTATTAGACCATTAAGGTGGTTCCATGTGTAGCTCAAACGTTACTAAATAGATCTAAGATCATTTTTCCAAATATGTGTCAATCTAACAATTTCAAACCAAAAGAATTGTTCTTCATTCACATTTCAATGCTTTTCAGCCTTCCAGATGTCACAAATCACACAAATTACAGGGTTTTCTTTTTTACATTTTGAATTTTTCTGGTGAACCACACCCCTATTTTCATGTTTTCTGCACATGAAAGGCAGGGTATTTTACATAATTTCCCTGCTGCGGGTAACAATAGAAATACCAAGAACTCAAGATATGGGCATTTTTTCCCAAAAACATGATTTTAACACATTTTTGGGAAAAAATGGCCAATCTTAAGTTAGAAGTATTTACTATGATACCCGACAGCAAGAAAAATTTGTAAAGAACACCTGCGTTCAGAATCTGCAGGAAAAATGAAAATAGGATGTAGGTGTTCACCAGAAAAAATCCAAAACGTAAAAATATGAAAACACCCGATTTTGTGATTTTTGACATATGAGAGCTGAAAAAGCCTACAGAAATGTAAAATGAAGACGCATTCTTTTGGTTTGAAATTGTTTTGATGTGACAACAATATTGGGAATATGTTATAGACCTATTTGGTAACTCTTGAGCTACACATGGGAAACACCACCGTAAATCTAGTCACTTCTTGGGGCCTGCGAATCAATTCATGCGAATCGTTATGGCCATAGTATTAAAGGGGGATGGACCGATGTAAGGATATGGAGTCTTCATCTTGATAGATTGGCCCCTCACCCAAAAAACCACACGTAAAGTTTCGCGCCGATATATCATGCGTTTACATGTGAGAGCAGAAACGTGATTTCGTAAGGCCCCATAGAGACATGTGTCAAATTAAGATTGTCGACCAAATTGGGGTACATTTTCGCTCATTACTTCCAACACAAAACATCCTTGGGCCCTAAGATTTCACAGGATAAATGAGAAAAATAGTAGCTCTTCTGATACCAAAATGTTGACAACTTCGGTAAAAGCTGGGCTTCTGGGGAAGAGGCTACTAGCGATCGGCCATGGACTTTAAAACTCTAACAGATACATTTGACAGTGTGTAACAGTCAGGCAGACCTATTCAAGATACCAGGCCCTAACATTTTACAAAAATCGCTGTAACTGTTTATTGGATGTCTGCCAGCAGTTTGATTAATCTTTGACATTTAATTTCATGTTTACATTTTGATGCCCTGGGTCCTGTATGCGTGGGGCACTAGAGGGGTCTTGGAAAAGAAGTCACAAGGTCAAGTAGGGGGTTACTTGGGTCTTGCCATTGTTACATTTAGCTTCATTTTGTCTGGTAGCTGTTATGCTTGCCCTCTGTCTAAAATGAGACAGATTGGTGGTGGACCATAGCTCTACTTTCTTTTTTTTTTTTTTTTTTTTGTTTTTTGGGAGCTTACAAAAAGGGTCAAAGGAATGATAACCAGTACCTAGGATTCGCTTAGGTCATCTGGGTTCAAAGGTCAAAAGAGATTGCTAAATTTTTAGTGCTTTTGGTCATGTTGTTGGATGTTTAGTCCTTTGGTGTATGTTTTGTCCTTGGTGTATGTTTTTAGTGATTTTTTTCCAATACATCGCATTTAAAGAAGGCATAACATGAATCACAAAACAGGTTGTAATCATATCTTTCACAGCATGTCCAGGGTTAATAACAAGTTCAATATAAGTTCCATTTAAATGTTGATCAAATCTGTGGCAGTAAGGCAGGTTTTTTTAGTTGCCTCTTTGAAATTAGTATTCCATGAGCCATTGGATTGAAACACAAAGAATAGGGTCAAATGCCAAAGGCAAGCAATCATGTTCCTTGTTTGCATGGTGGAAGTTTTTCTTTTGTAATGTTTATACACAATGCTCTCATTTTAAGTGGACTTTGTCTGCAGCTCACTTTTCAAGCTTAAAAACAACAACCACAAATTTAGAGAACTAAAACCACCTGACATAAAACAGTACGCAGTACTAGTAATCCAAAATTTCTTGACTTTCTTTTTATGTTTTGAAACTTTGCAGTCAGAGAATGATGTAGAACTTGTTGAAGAGGTTCAGGCATCAGTCAGTTTATTTGTATACTGAAATGTACCATCTCTACAAGTATAACTTTGCCCCATATTCACAAAATTGGACTAACTTCAAAGGTCCTTTTGCGATCCACAGCTCGTCCCCCTCGCCTTTACCTAAAAAGTTGAGATTTTATGTCACCTGAAGGTTGGGCTCAGGTGTGCGCTAGTCTTATGTGCAAATTTTCGATCCTACTCCGGGAAAAAACTGTAATTTGGATCTTCTGTCCGTAAACAGGCAAATTACAGTGCAGTAAACCTATGGGGGCACCGTGATACAAATAGTTGCGTTTAAAAGAAGGTGTTGTCAGAATCACTGGATTTTGGGATTACTTTTCTTGAGGATATCTATCACACTCATAGACAAATGGTGGTTAGTTTACAAGATAGAAAATATTTTTCTCTATCTCACTTGCATTCTATATGGAATAGAAAAAATGTAATTTGAACAAGAACAAAAATTACATTTTGTTGTGTAATTTTAGAACAAAGACAAATGACATATTTGTATCACTTTCCGCTCTTCTTTTTCACAGCATCTGAAGACACAAGCAGAAATTTCAGTACCAATGCCCAGTTTTGTTACAAGTGGCCATATTTTGAGAGACTCACAGACAATTCACTGTCAAGTTTAGTGTGAAAGCAGACAGTGATGTTAACATTGGTTTGTCTACTAGAAATGGAGACCTAGATGGACATTACCACTAGGTACGAAACCAGGGCAGATCCAGAAATTATTTCCAAAGGAGACAGACCAAATTAAAGCCATATAAGCATATTTTTCTGAAGACCCCCAATTTTCAAAAATTTTGAGATTTTTACACAGTTGCATTGGTAACTTGCAAGTAAGCTAATAACCTGTGAATAGTTAAAAGCCGAAAATGTCTATGTGTCCGCAAACGGAGAATTTTGGTAATATTGGGAATCTCCGATAGTAATTCAACTGCTGCTGGAAAAGGCCTTGCAATATGTAAATATCCGTAAATAGCCCATGTACTAACGTGTCTACCTCATCCATTAGTTGTTTTATATTGGTTCAGGCAAGCAAGTTAGAGGTCATTTTCTTTGAGGGGACATTATTTCATCATGGAAGGATACATAAACTTAGCAGTTCCAGCTCTGCGTAATAGGAGAATCTGATTTCCAAAATCTAATTAACAAATCGCTTATTTTATGATAAATATGCATTTTTGAGCTCCTGTTGTCAGTAATTTTTCCAGACATTACAACTTGGTCAAAATATCAAATTTTGAAAATAGGGGGCACTTTTCAAAAATGTGCTGTTATTGGCTTTAACCAAAGTCTTTAGGTGAGAGCGAGTTGAGAAAATGGTGGTCTGTGTGGGCCACATATCCGATTACCTGGATTCAGTTAGCATCTTTTCTCAGGCTATAATCTAGTAGATGATAAAGGCTGAATCATTCCATTTTGATTTATACTCCCACATGGAAGGACTTGTCCCCAGAGGGTGTTTTTGAAGTCAATCCCCCATGGCACCAGCTTTTAGGAAATTTCACCTCAATAGGGTCATGGATCCCATAAAAAATCCTATTCTTAACCATAAAAACCCTGACTCTAACACTCATTTAGCCTACAGAGTCATTAGTACTTAAGGAATTTTTAGCCTGATTATGCAATATCTTGTGGTTTCTTAAACTTTTGGACACTTTTATACCTAAGTACGACATGTGTTTAGACAGTATGGTATAGGCCATTGCAATGCATCAGTGATTGGATTCAAAAACACCCCTGGACTTGTGACCTAATCTTCCCAAATGGGAGTTAGCAATGGGCTGTTCTCATTTGGAATCATCACCCCAAAATTATGCAGTGTGGCTATGTCCATTTAGAAACATACCCGCCCACAGTCTTCTACACAGGGTTGTGTGTTTTCCCTAATCACCAACCAATGGGCTATTTCTAATAGAAATCCCCTACCCCCTGTGAATACTTTTAACATAATTGATACAGATTTACCACTTGGACTTACTGGATTCCCAGAATTTGTAGTAAAAGTCCCAGGTGACATCACGTCAATAATACGGAGTCATCATCTGGTTGAAAGCTGAAAGTTCGAAACCAGAGGTGAACAAGTACTTGAAGATATGCAAAAGGGTTACCCCCACGTTTCACATGAAACAGAAAATGCAGAGGAATCCAGCGAATACCACAAACGGAACAAAAAATAGTGGGGACCTTATGATGAAGTATTGGCAACAAAGGTGAAGTTTGGTTCTTATCATTGACGTTGATGCCGTCTGCCTTATGAAAATATCGCCATTTTGAATTTGAGGCCCATGCATCCAGCGTACTTGCATTAACAATGTCATTTGGACTTGGACATGAATTTGGGAAAACAAGTAATCCGCAATAGTTATCACTTTGGTCAGGCAAAACAAATCTAATCGACAAATGAGATTTACTAACTAATATTGTTACTAAGTTCTTAACACTTTTATTGTGTAAATTAGTACTGGGTGGTACCAAGAAAAAAAGATGGAAGCCTGGTCCCAGCAAAGGCGGTGATCAACGGAAGAAGAAAGAGGTCGCTGAATAAGGCAAAATTTGATGTTAGTCCGGACCCATCTCACGTCTTCAGTTCATCAGTGGAAAGGCAGGCAAGTTGTATGGTGTACAAAGGCATAAAAAGGATGCGTGCTTGGTGTTGAGGACCCCGATCCTGATCCCGTTTGCTATTGGATTTACGGACGGATATGGCGTCAAAGGAGAGTGGCAATTCATTTTATTACAGAAAAGAATAATGAATGGATGAACGAAGAGGCTCAGGGTAAGTTTTAGTGTTCTTTTTTTATGATGTTGTGATTTCCAATGTAGTAATTCCCAACAATGCCACTTTTGGTAAGAAATATTGCAAAATTACATTAAATTTACCTACCAAGTGGCTTTCCCCAACCTACCCCCCCCAACAAACTGCAAACTTTTGGTTTAACAACTCATTTTTTCCATTTAAAAATTCAATCATATGAATTTCTAAAAACATTGTGATCCGCATCATCATATATTGTGTTCCATGTGAGAGTTTTCTTCACCTTTTGTTTTTTTTTTTTTTTCTTTTTTTTTTTTTAAATTTGTTTTTCATGGCCCTTATATTTAAGCGATAACGCACATTTGTTTGAAGGAGCGCCTCCATTTCCAAATATTGTGAGGTTTTGCCACAGTTGTATTGTGTATTAGCAACAGGAATGAATTTGTAATTAGATAAATTAATATCGGAGATCTCTATAATAATTCAACGGCTGCTGGAAAACGTCTCCTTCCAATAGGGAATAACCACAAAATTGGGACAGTACACGTTCTACGGATCATCCATAGTTGTTCAGTCAGTTAAAGCATAGGGAAATTAGGGGTAATTTCTTGATCGGTGGCACTATTCATAATGCACAGACATAAACTGGCATTTTCCAAGCTCTGCATTAATACAAATCTGGAGAACCCAAATTCTAATTACAAAAACACCTTATTTATGATAAATAGGCATTTTTAGCTTGTCGTTGCAGATATAATCTTACTAGACAATGACGAACACAACTGTGCAAAATATCAAATTTTGAAAATTCGGGGTGCTTGCATGAACAAATCATGGGTGTCTCTAGTTGATAATACAGGCTCATATATGTAGGCTTTGTTTATGGTTTGAGTTTTTTCCATAAATTTGTTATTGTCCAAAAGTATAGGAATACTCATTTGATAGCACATCTGAAGAAATTCAATTTTGTTGAAAAATATGCAAGTGCTGCTTAATTTTGGACAGGGTGGGTCTGTCTGAAACAAATTACAAATCATAGCCCAAATGCTCCCCCCTGTAAAATAAAGGGTGATGGCCCGATTTAACGGATATGAAGTTTTTCCATCTTGATTAGATGGCCTTCACTTCAAAAACCCCATCTGTAAGTTTCGCGCGATAGTTCAATCCGTTTGATGCGAGATTTTGTAAGGCCATAGAGTAAGAGACTGTTGTAAAAATTAATATTGGTCGGACAAAATGGGACACATTTTCGCTCCATAACTCCAAACCAAAAATAATTGGCTCCAAGATTTCACAGGTAAATGAGAGGAAAAATAGTAGATTTTATTTGATACCAATTTGCCCATTCCGGTAAATTGGGGCTTCTGGTATCGAGGCTCCATTAGCGATCGGGCCAGGGACCTTTAAGCCTCAGTAAAAGGTTTGAATTTGGTAATCTAGATTTTTAGTACTTTTTTTGTTTTAGAAACAATGTGGAAGTTTAAAGGAAACTGTATTAAAATGTAAAATGAATTTGGGTGTAATTTAAAATGTAAAAGTGTGAAGGAAAATTGATTTTTTTAAATTAAAAAGGAGGGAATATTATTGTCAGTATTTTGTTGTAATGTAATTTTTTGTCCTGATTTTTAAAAAAAAAAAAAAAAAAAAAAAAAAAAACAAAACACTTTTTTGCCTTAGATTAAGTAATCGTTATTGATGAAAATTTGACTCCAACTATCACTCACTTTTCCATCTCAAGCTTTGGTTGATCGTCATGCTGTTCGGCAAGATTTGACATCGCTCGCTACCATTCAGAGACTCCTATGGTGGTGGGTCTCAGCAGCCTCAAACCAAACTTACAAGTTTTCATGCCAGTACAAGATTTTAATGGTATGGCACCCCAAAAAAAATTAAAGGATCTAATTACATACTTTAGAGTAGGGTGAAAATGGGGAATATTTTTAGTTGCTTTTGTGGGGGGTGGGGCGTGCGGGGGTCTTTTCAAGTTTCCCATCATTCACTAATTTTCAGGGATTATTTGGATTCGACAGCTTTACGCTAAGTGCAAAAATCAGAATTTCAATTTCTAGGGACACCTTAGTATAGTAAAACCAAAGTTTTAACCGTTTTTTTTTTTTCTCCTGCTAACGGCCGGTGACCGGATTCACACAAGCAATAAGCGTGTGACGGATTTATTGGAGCAAAAAGAGATAATCGAACCAGATGCCCTTCCTGACGTCACTGTGCTGGATGGCCGCACTCAGAGGCGAGAATTTGTAGATGTTGTAACGCTTTCCATAAAAATATCCCCATATGAAAGGAGTAAGCTGGAAAGGATCTTTCGGTACAAAAATTGTGAAATTTTAATTTCCTATAGGAGCAAATACCAAAATTCAGCTATGTTTTATATGAAAATTATAAAGTAAATCAAAATCACCCTTTTCTCCTTTTAAGCAATTTCTGACAGCCCAATTTACAAGGTAAGAAAAGAAATCTATGAGTGTCGATACATGAAATTATATTATGACAAATATGTCATACATGAAATACTATTATGACAATATTTTGGGTGCTCAAAATCTCTCGTTTGCACCTTTAATTCTACCAGGGTAACCAGCTTCATCCTATCGGATGGTGGTGATGGTTAGCTGCAACAAACCTAAGCTTGTTTGCAGGTGCTATACCAACTGCATTCACTGGTTCACACGTCAGATACAAATAATGTCACAGATCATATTAGGCAGAAATCATGCGAGGAGTGGAGGCATATTCCCCCCTCCCTAAAACTAAAGAAATGGACAATACCATGGCCAAAATTCAATTTTTGTATCAAGCACCTAATTGATGGCTCTAATTCCACTGGCCTATGTTCCATGTTTGCAGCCTTCCAATACCAAGTTCAATAAATCTCCACTTAGCAGAGCGGCTGTTCTATCTGTAAGCTTTTTTCTGCCATTGGGGTCATTTCATGAAAAAAACTGGTACTCAAGTGTTGTGACATATGATGGAATTTTTCGATTGTATCAAAGAGTGGAAGAGAGTGCCCTATTTGATTACCCCCTATTGTTCATAACTTTCGCCTCTCTGTGCGTTTGAAAGAGCTCAATTTGGAGAGAGCTTAAAATAATTAGACATTGTTTGTATGGAAAATTGACAAATTCATGTTCACGATGTAACGGGGACACCATGGTGACACCACAACTATTAGAGGTCCTCTTCAAAAATTAACACTGTGATCTAAATCAAGCTTTAATTTAAGTCATGCACACATACAGATCTGGCATTAACTTATAGAGGACTAATGTACCAAAAATGGTTGTTGTAAATAAGAAGAAAGTGTCACGACTGTAACAAATGTCAACACCTGGGGAACACAATGTTAAATCGTGACAGCAGATGAATACCTTATACTATAAACATTTGAAGCAAACTTCTAAGTTTGGGAGAACTTATTTTGACCCAAAGGTTCAGTTATTTAAGTCCAACATTAAGATACCATTTAACATTATGTAAAATTGAGTACCAAAGAGGTTAACAATGGAACAGGGGACACCGAGATCACACTTCGGTGCAAAGAACCATTGCCAAAAACAATGATATGAGTTTTATACAGGGGAGATTAAAAAACCAACCCAAAGCAATTGGACCAGGCTGTCACCCTGAGGTAGACATAGCCCACTTGCAACTGGCCACAATTAGGTATTTGTGGTTTATACCCAGACTAGCAGGCTCCTAGATACAGTGTGCACAAACCAGACCACCAAGCGACGTAGTACAATTTATTTTTTTTATTGACTCTTCTCTAGACAGGGTAGCCCCTTCAATGCTTTAAGCAATGATTTCAACGCCCCCCCCAACACAATGTTCAAAATAATGAGATAAATGTCAAAAAAAATTAAGCAAGTAGTTCTTAGAAGACAGCCTTGAACAAGGCTATAACCCGGGGCACCTGTTATAGATAATCTACAGTGCACCTTTAGCTACCCCTGACCACTAGGAATTCAACAACCTTTACAGGCTTTATTCTGTAAAACTTGTTTAATTCATAGGAAAGAAGTCTGTAAACATGGGTAGATTTAATTTTTTTTAAAAATCACCAAAATTTGAGTCAATTTCAACATTTAAAACACTAAACCAAATGGAAGACATAATAAAAAACTAATATAATTGGGTTTTATGTGTATTTTGCGCAACGAAACGAAACAAAACGAAAAACAGATTTTAAGGTGGGAATAGGGATAATTTAGGAAAAAAAATAAAAACAATAGGAGAGCAAATGTGATTTTGCAACAAGTCAAAAATCAAATCTTCAGTCCAAAATACTTAGGACCTGATATTTTGTGAAACCGATTTGGTTGTAGATTTTCACTGAAAGATTTGATTGTTTTGACTTGTGCAATGCTTCTCTTTGTCAAATACCGTTTCATTTTAAAAAGATTTTGCATTGAGAGTACAAAAGGATGATGTAGTTATTTAGTGCTTAGGGAAAGTCTGTTTCGCAAAATATCAGGTGCTATAATAAGAGGGTGATCGGTGATTATTTTGTGAAACAGATTTTCTTTGTACAATTGATTAAATAACTGTACGATTCTTACTGAAATACTTTCACTAATTTTTTGAGTCAACAGACAATTTAGTTGCAAATCCATGCATCTTCCCAGTTGTTTATCCAATTTTTTCCTAAAATTAACCCTCTTCCCACCTTAAAAATCTGTTTCGTTTCGTTGCGCAAAAAAATACTCATAACCATATACTGATTGATATATTACCAACAGCTGCCCTACAAAATCTGTTGTAGAACAGGCAGGAAACTGTCCTCATAACCAGAGAGGGTTCAATGGCTGGCTGCTGCTACAATGAGGAATCTAATAATAATGGCGATACCTGATTGCTGGGATGTCATCCCTGATTCAGACTGGGAATTTAATGTGAACGCAGATAATTGGGGCATTATCTCTTAGTCTGATAGTAGCGCTTTTAGCACTGTGTCTTGTCATTTTCCTGCCGTTGAGTTTCCCCTTGTGGAAAATTACCAGCGGTAGTACATGTACTCTATTCATTCACACAGTGGTACTTCATTGTGGTGAAAGGTTACTGAGAAATTTGTAGCAATAAAAGAAATGCATTGATGATAATTTCTTTGAAAGATGTTTGCTGGTAAGGATATTTTTTGCTTTTCAATTTCAGGTCTACCTGAAACACTATGGATGACATTAATCTCCAAGAGCACAAAGATATTGTGGAGGTCCCTGGAGAAGCAAGGGGGGGAATATCCCCCTCCAAAAGACGCCAAATCAGTGTTTGTGTGTAGCCAGGGTGGTGACCAGAAGGGGCAGAGTTCCCCTCAGAAAAAAAATTTTGAGGGGAAATCAAGAAGTAAAAGATGGTATTCTTTGTTAAAATCAGTCCTTTTTGCCTCTTGCCCTTGCGAAAGGATATTTTTGCCTATGATTGGGACATTTTGTTGCACCTAACGGTAATTTGCCCCCCACTGGAACCACCGGGCTGGCCCGACGCAACGCCCATCATCAATCCACAAATTAACACTTTGGAGATCAACCTTTTGACACAGTGTGATGCAATGTTTGCTTTCGTCTTCATCCCCCATTACAGTTAGCTTGTTGGTTGGGCCTTCAGGCCAGGGTGGTCAGCAGTCGTTCCCCCAGTGGCAGCTTCCCCCCACCCCGGACTTTGAAAATTGTTTGGGCTTGCATTTTGAGTCCGGATGTTCTTGTCATATGAAGATATTCTCCTTGGAGAGGAAACACTTGGATAATTTTTTTGAAATCAAAACATTTTGTGATTAGTAGTGAAATGCCGGACAAAAGTTGTATGTATGGTGTCCAATCTATATTATAATAGGCCACATCTGTCTGTCTGTGGTCTTGTCAGCCCTTTTATCAGTGGCTGGGGGTCCGTACGGTCAATAATTGGTGGTGGGTGTTTGTTGGGCGGACGGATTAGAGGATATGTGTCCTTAAAAGCTGGCTAATAGCAAAAAAACAGCTTAAGAGAAGTAGTGCTTTTAAAAAAAAAAAGGGACGTAAACACCGAATAATTTAGGCCGAAGTTAGTTGCAAGCCTCAAAAATTGGAGAAGTGCAAATGATTCCATTTGGGTCCTTGCATGCCAAAACACCAAGGTGTGGGACCCACCCTCTCAGATTTTGTGAAATTGCAGGTTACAAAGGAACATTGAGTGGGGCTACCGAGGAGGTCAAAAGGAAAAATTTCAAATTCCAATCCGTTTCTGAGTATGGGCTCTCCAAGGTTTACGACTCGGACTATAAAACCTGGGATTCAGTATTAAAAAAAAATTATTATGCTATGATATAATCAGTAGTTGTTGTTATTGATGCAACAAGTGGGCGGAAAGTAGAATTTCTTGTATCCCCCTAGTAAAAATAGGCCCTCAAATCGTTGCCATGGTGCGAAAAGGACCTATCCTAAAATGGGACAAAACATAGGGGCGCCTATTTTGATGCGTACACCTGATATGAAGTTTTAGCATTGAAAAAATATTCGATACACTATAACAATCATTGTATTGAAGTTTTGTTTTGTATTTTTGATGTCTTCAGTGAAAACAGATGAAGCAAAGTTTGGCCCCATTTTGGTTTAAAAAAGTGCAGAATTCAGAACCTTTACCAGAAAAAGTGCAAAATTTGAATAAGTACTCGGAAAAATTTTGAAAACGGGGTCACCTAAAATGTCATGTAGGAATTGTTTGGGAAATGTTTTGTATGATACTGATCACATCTAAAGTGGTCTGCAATGATGAAAAAAGGGTCCCAAAATAATTTTATAGGAAAAAGTTTCGAATCAGCAACTTTTAAACCAACCTGAGCTTAATTTTGCTTGATATGTAATCCACATTTTTTACTGAAGAGACAAAAAATACAAAACAAAACTTCTCTCCACAATGATTGTATGTGTAGCTATATTTTGTCAATGCTAGAAACTTCATATCAGGTTCCCTGTACGCGTAAAAAATAAGCGCCTTAGTTTGGTCCCATTTTAGTCTTTGGCACCATGGCAACTATTTATGAGGGCCTATTTTTAATAGGGGGTGCAAAGAAATTATACTTTGCCCCTGTTGCTCAATAACAAAGCAAATACTGATTATATATCGCATTAATAAAGTTTTTTTTTAATACTATGAATTCACAATTTTTAGTCTGAGTCGTAAAACTTTGAGAGCCATAACGTCAAAATGGAATGGTGGGACTTGAAATTTTCCTTTGACCCTCTGCTTAGCCCCATAAAATGTACCTTTGACGGCAATTTCAACAAAAATCTGAGAGGGTGGGGTTCCACACCTTGGTGTTTTGGCATTGGAATGACCCTTTTGCTTTGGATATTTTTATCGATCAGGTAAAAGGTAATCATGTTTGGTGTTTGCATATACCTGTCCTAGTTTGGTGGTATAGAGACGTGTGTAAGTGCAGTGTGTAACAGCGCAGGTCTGTCTAAGACATGGGACGTTATGCAAGGTCTTGAGGAACACCTTAAAGAAGTATCCAGCTTGGGCACACATGAGGGAGTTTGAAATTTTGAAGTTCATAGTGATAGAACTTACTTTGGATATAGTATATGCAAGTTTCCAGTACTTTATTAAGTAAGGATTTACACCTGTTACTTTTGAAAATATATTGTAAATGCTTTCAGACGTCCTATAATAATTCTGTCTTAATGAAACAATTAAAGTTTGCAGGAGGGATGATTTTTTTGAGGGATAACAAATTCTCTCAAATTGCCCACTTGATGATTAAAGGGCCCACCTGACCGAGGTTTTAGAAGGGTTATTGGACAAAAAAAGCACAACAAAAAAACCTGCAACCTTGTTTGAACTGGACGGCTATACTATCATCCCCATAGAAAACCACCATGCTTTGAATTCTGTCGTGCACGACAGAAATTACTAAATCCTCATTTTATAACATAAAGACGCCGTATTCGGTTTAATCAATTAAGGTGTGATATAATATCGGTAAGCATTCCAAAATGCAAAAATCTGTGTTTCGAAAAAAGTTGAGGGCACTTCTCTATGAATGTCCTATTTCTCTTTAATACACATCTTTCATCAAATCATTTCTTATGCTTGGATGATTTTGAGGAATTGAAGGTTTCGTACAATTTCTAAGCAAAGTCCTGGAACAAAATTTACTTAAATTAGTTCAGTACAATGACAAACAAGTATGATTCATTCCCACTTATTATATTAATATAGGTATTACTTTTGGTACAGATTTGTGAGCACACTATCAGTGTTATTTGTTAAACCAAAGTTTTTTAATTCGGTTTGGTCCCTGCTAATGGGGGTGGCTGGATTTACATCACACTCAGCAATACTGCTGTGTGAGGATTTATTGGAGCCAAAGATAATTGACACCGGATGCCCCTTCCTGACGTCAATCCACCGTTTTCGGCGGTGGGCCTAGCCTTTTGGGCAACCACACCCATTGCAATGTCAGCAGGTGCTGAATGGCCACATTAGCTCTCCAGAGTTGACGTTCTGTAGGTAGTATTCTTTTTAGTTATATCAGGGTAACCAGCACCCTCCTCATCGAATTTCATTAGAAATCGATGGGTGGTGACAGGGTGGAATGCAAGAAATGTCATATTTTCTGTCCGTAAAATGGGCAGAAATGACAAAACAAAGCCTATGGGGCAATGCGATAGGCCTCGTATTACTCGTAATAGCAAAATACAAGCTCAGAATCAACTGTAATTTGGGGGAAGGAGGGAAATTATTGGAAAATTATTAACTTTTTCAAATTAAATAAAATAAAGCAGCAGGTGCTAGATGCACCTTTGAGCCTGATGTCTCGTAAAAAACACACTCAGAATTTCCTTTTTTTAAATATTAGAAAATGACCCGAAGAGGATGTGTATTCTAGTGAGACTTGAGTTGGCTGTGAAAAACACATTACAAACACACACCCACTTGTTAACAAACACGGGACACACATATGCACACCAATAACATATATATACAAAGTTATATTTAAACTAGAATATTCCATGGATCCATGGGAGATGCACCAAGATGAAGAGAGTGCCCCTAGCTTGGCAAGAGATTGTGTGCAGAAGGTGCGAGAAGGGAGCTGGAGGGATGATGGAATCAGGAGGACGAAAAGCGTAGCTGATGGGGGTGGAGTCAGTGAAGGAGTTCACATACCTAGGGTACGGTTGTGGGGGTGGTTGGTGGCGGGGTGGCTGTGGGAACAGCTAGAGTGAGTATGGGTGGGTTGAAGTTTGGGGAATGTGGGGAGTTGTTGCAAGGGAAAAGATATCCTTGAAGATGAAAGTAAGGAATGTGTATAAGAGTTGTGTGAGATCTGCAGTGATGCTGTATGGGAGTGAGACGTGGTGTTTGAGCAAAAATTAGATAGGATTCTGAAGGAGGACAGAGGAGCAATGATGAGAGCGAGGTGTGGAGTGAAGTTGATGGATAGGATTGAAGAATGGAGGACCTGATGAAGATGTTGGGTTTGGAAGAGGCGATGGGACCGGTTGGCGAGGGCCCAAATAGTGTCGTTGGTAGGGCATGTGTGAGGACAGGATGATGAGCATGTGTTAAGAAGGGCTTTGGAGTTGAGGAGGTAGGGGACGTCCAAAGAGACAATGGAAGAAGCAAGTGGAGGAGGAGGTAGGAGGGTTGGTTTGAGGATGGAGGATTGCATTGAATATGGATGAATGGAAGGAAGGAGTAAGGCGGTTGCTGCGAATGGAGGTGTATCCGCCACCCCCGTTGACGGGGAGTGGATGAAAACCGGATATTTTAACCTTTGGTTGTATGTTAGTTTAGTTGTTCCAAAAGGAGTAGTATTTAAAAAAATCACCCTACTAATATATACCAAGCTTTTCCAAGGAATTTTTTTATCAAAGTTAATTTCTGCATTCATCATACAGACGTGATGGAATTGGGCCTAATAGAAGACAAATATGACGATATTATCCAGAGAGGGTGATAACATCTGTAGCTGAAGCCACCTTGAAGAACCAAGCTGCTGGTTACTCCCGGAATGATTATTTGAGTGATAGAGGGAGGGTGTTTGGAGCAGGGGTTACATGATGCTGTTTAGACTCAAATTGGGAGGTGGTAGTGTCAAATATGGTCCAAGATGTCTTGTGACTAATGCAGTCAATGGGATCCCTCGATTTGTGAAACACCTCTGGTGTTCATTTTGTAGTAGTGGAGGTTCATCTTCTTCCTTGTAAATTTTTCATTTTAAATATTAAAAAATTACCTTCCAAGTTTAAGCTACTCTTGCAAATTTCAAATATTTTTCATACTTGTTTTCATGAATCCTGCTGGCCCTTAACTGCTACTATTTCCCTCCATTTAATGTGGGCTGCCAGCACAGGGATCCTAAATAAATGGGATATGACACTCGATCAAGAGATGATGCGTACTGCACACTGATCTATCTATGGGCATTTGTACAGCAGTCTCCCCCGCCTTGCCACAGTGGCTGCATGACCACTAGCAATCTGTTGTTCGTGCTTGCATGTCAAGGCGTCTGGGATCCCTCGTATATTGATGAGGTCAAATGTCACATGTCAGGGGGGGGGGGGGGGGATCAATGTGCACGTAGGTCAAGTTGAAAGACCGGTTTCAAATGTAAAATTGACTAAGATAGGCCGGCAGCCCTGAGCTTATATTCTTTGAATATAGCGACACGAAAGCCGAGAACCGCGCAATCTAGTTTTATTTTTGTATGTTTGGTAATTATTTGGGCATTCAAAATTATATATTCCATTTAATAATCAGGTGATTGTTGCCCTGATCCAGTATGAATGCATCAGACTTGGCTATTGTCATCTTTGTAATGCCGTACCGGGAAGCCATTTAATGCCAAATTTTATATTAAGTATGTGAAAATGAAATAAATGCATATTGCAAAATATGATGCAAATTATCATTGTTTTTCATGCATGTGAAAAATAGATCGCTATTGTGAACACTATGTTAGGAACGATGAGATAAGATGAAATAAATGTGTATGTGAAATGTCTATTTTACTATGGGCAAAATAGCACACTATTTCAAATGGTGTAACTGAATGCTGATTTTGAAATGCCACGTGTGTGAAACACTGGTATGTTAATTTTAGAGAAAAGACAAAAATGCATAATTATAAACTCATTAAAGCACTATCAGTGATCGACCGGAAAAGTCAAACTATTTGACATTTTCATGAATAGCTTAAAAGTGAAAGGATAAGTCTGTGAATTCCCCTCACAGTTATTTTTTCCAACGAAAATTGACAGAAAAGGAAAAAACAAGCAGTGTTTAAAGTGACAGGAGGATATTTTTTTAGGATACCAAATTCTCTCAAATTTCACAGAATTGATTGTAGACCATCTACCAAGAACGTTCCGAAGGTTTATGGACAAACAAGACAAAAGAAAACAACAAAACCTTGTTTTAAACTTGTCGTAATGGGGACAATTAACGATAGTCAGGGCCTGACTATCGTAATTGTCCCCATAGAACACTGTGCTTTGACTTTCTGTCGTCATGACAGAAATGTACGAAATCATCATATATTACATACGACTGGGTATTCGGCTTATTCACTTCAGTGTGATCTTATCATTGGGAAAAGCCATTCAAAATATCAAAAAACCCAGTTCCGAAAAAATTGGCGGCGCTTCTTCTGGAAATCACCTCATGTCTTTAAAGATATAATTCTCCATTCAGTTACATGGTTTTTTTTTGGGGGGGTTTTTTTTTTTGTTTTTTTTTTTTTTTTTTGTTTTTTTTTTTTTTTTTTTTTTTTTTTTTTTTTTTTTTTTTTTTTTTTTTTTTTTTTTTTTTTTTTTTTTTTTTTAGTAAGTGCCCGTGCAGACCCGTACTGACTAAAATACCATATCACTTGAAGTCTATGTTAAGGATTTCATCTTTGTTCTTGAAGATTTTTTAGATTTTCTGATTTGGCAAATCACTGACATTGCCTTTCATTAAGTGCTTCACATTTTGAAACTGTGGATTTGTACACACAAAGTACCTATCCAAGGACATCGCTGATAAGGAATGGAAGGCGCCTCTATAGTTTTCATGAGACGGAATGAACTTGAAACGTTCCTGCATTATAAAGCGACATCTCAAAGTTTACCTTTTGCTGTTTTCAAAAACCCACTTTCCATAATGTCCCAAAAAGTTGGTTTTATGTAAAATATAATACGGCTTCAATGGGTAATTGAAATTTCTAAATATGAACCCTTTTTTTTCCCCCTCAAGAACCAAAATGCAACTTGGCAAGGCTGTGCGCATATTATTTAGCATCATATATATGAGTGACATTCTGGTTCTTCGGGTGGAAGCCCTCATGTTTGGCTTTTGTTTTTCGGGGGGCCTGCACCTAATGGAATTGCCAAAACAACAACCTATTACAACAACAGCCCTATGAGATAAGGCATCCTAATCCTACCAAGTGCCTCCATAGCCTGTGGATTGGCACATATGTTAACAACGCTGACCATGCCTGTCCTGTGTTTCATAAATATACTAAAATACAGGGGTGTATTTGCTCAATACAATGGTGAATGAAGTCTACTGAACTGCGTCAGGGGAATTGTGATTTTATTTTGCTCCTAGTGACTTGCTCCTGCTATAAATCATGTAGACAGTCATGGACCATTGTTTTTGTAATTCCAGATTCTGTGTGATGACGGTTATATAATCCAATTCTTAGCATCATAAGCTAATAGGTTATTTAGTATTGTTTTATAGAAGGGCTGCCTCATGTATCCATCTTGTTTGTCTTATGAAGGACAAAAGGTCTATCTAGGCGTTACTTACAACCATAACAAAGGACAACTGTGCAACATCTTCCTGGTTCTTCATTTAAAGGGCACTGTCACATTTTCACAAATATGAATTTTCTATTTGCTCTCAAATTTAGTCTAGGCCATTGAAGTACAGAGATATATTTTACACATAAAAATTAAACATACCCCAAAACAGACCGGGACCTTTGAGATGAGGATAAAGACATCCAGGTAATTTGTAGGCCAACTTTTAAGTTTTCCATAACTTTAATCAACAAATGTGTATATTACATGATATTTTTGACTCGTATCACTGATATTAAACCACAAAGGTATAGACCGATCAAACAGTGGGCACAGCATGGGAAACATGCATATGGCGTGCATGTCTTGTGTTAACGCCATTTTCGTCATCTTGTCTGATTTAACGTGCCGCGACGTTAAATTATAAACTCGTTCTGTTTACCCATAAGGAACTGATTTGGTCTTAATCATTTCGGGTGAGGGTTTGTATATAAAGCCTTTACAACCATGCAAAAATATCGATTTTTGAAAAATCTTGAGGGCGCACTAATTTTTTCAAATGTGCCAGTGTCTCTTTACGTAATACACTGTTCATTGAAATGGAGGCATGCTTCTAAGCTTTGCTTTTTCCAGACAGCGGCCCCTGAAGTTTTCTTTATAGTGTTTCTCATTTTTTCTTGATTAGCTGGTGTATTTGTGGCTAAAAACACATTGCGTACTGATAAAGTAGTTGTAAAACACCACTCAAAATTTATGGTGAAATATAACTATGATGATTATAGAGGGCCTCCTTCTCTCCTTATCCCTTATCCGGCGAGTCCTTTCACCAAAACTCAAAAATTAGAGATAACAAGGTATGATTTTGGGAACCGTACTCTCTTTACGACGAATTTAACTTAAGGCGATACCATTATTTTAAGTGGAAAACGAGGCCGGAGGACGAGGTCTTCCACCACGCAAAAATAATGGTGATGCCGGGTTCAATTCGTCGTAAAGCAGATTCCGGTTCCCAAAATCATACCTTTATCTCCTTCTTAAACACTTTAATCATTTAAGGTCATCTTTAACCCAATTTCGCGATGCTTACTGCTTAAATACAACAAAAGAATGCCACCACCCAGTGGAAAAATCGAAAAACACGCTGAATGCAACGATCATACGCAACGAGGCGAACGT
Organism: Ophioderma brevispina; assembly: GCA_023653785.1. Lineage (NCBI taxonomy): Eukaryota > Metazoa > Echinodermata > Ophiuroidea > Amphilepidida > Ophiodermatidae > Ophioderma > Ophioderma brevispina. Next base: position 5,007 of record JAMKCH010044789.1, on the reverse strand, counting down.
TGCAGAACGCGCGCGAAAGTAGGAAAACGCGGTATGACGCGAGCGCTTCACACTAACCTAAAAATAACTTCAATACAAAGCGCGTACTACCTGGGTTCAATTAAACGAACTTGAACCCGGGCTACCAAGGAAATTGTTACATTTCACAGCTGTTTAAGAATGTGAAATAACCACAGTATGTATCAGGGTCATGATTTCATTTGAAGATGAGCCCTTAGGGTACTCACTCATTTGGAATCTGTACTCCCCTGTGGAAGACATAACCCATGCAAAGAGTATTTAGGAATTGAAACACTTGTCTTGCCATTCTCTAAATTCTAATTATGCATGTCAAATTGCTATCATCAATATTAATTGTTCCACTGTTGAAAAAAGTAGGGAATCTAGAAGCTCCTTCCCTGGAATTGGAGGGAAAGTTTTGAGTTTTTCAGACAAGAATACATACAAATGATGGGAAATCTATGGGAAATGTAACTATTCTTCCTGGAAGTATGCATTTTTTCCTGTCCGATTCACACCACTAGCATTCACCTTCTAAGACATGTTTTTAGCATTCAATACTTTACAAATGGCTTTGCGACATCAATTTGGGATTTCATGGCATTGAAGGCTGTGGGGGCTTGGAATATACTTGTGATTTCCTGAACTAAGTAAATTTGATGATCGTGTTCATAAATGATACATTATTTTGAGGTGTAGTGACACTATTCGGTGACCAATCACTTGAAATTCAGCACTGCACACCTTTGGAGTGTACCTTAAAATGTATTTGATTTTCTATTAACAATTGATTACCCTAATACAATGATGTTTCTAAAAAATGGGAGACATGGCAGACAGATGTCCGGGCCACCATTTTGCCACAAGTCTTACCAGCCTGAGGTTCCAAGAGGGCAGGGTTCTGGTATCTCCTGATCAAATGTCCCATCACAGGCAGGGGGGGTAGGACACGATTCTGCTCGATTTGGGGGGCATTGGGATAATTTTGAAACGGTATTTGGGCACTTCTACTGCATTTACATGGTAGATCTCTGTCCCAGATGACATTAAAAAATCATCTTGTTAAACCTTTATTCAAAAGATTCTAGTATATCATGATAATTAAGAAAAATATTGACTTTCAAAATCGTCGGGGTTAGTGATTAACCCCGCTGCAAAATAGTGTATTTCCAATCACGGTCATTTAATTTAAATATTCGGTCCATGCCTAGTCTTAGTCAAGTCTTTGGTGTACCCGTTCGTAGCGTAAGAGCGCCCTCCTACCCATTACCGTTAAGTCTTTGAAACCACTACACCAGAAGTTGATGCCGTTTTGAATTCGCTGTTGCTGTTAGGTGTGGCATGTCCTACCCCCCCTGGATCACAAGGCAAACATTAAGGCTTTCACACAGTGATCGATCACTTCTGGCGATCGTATCGCCGTCTGGTAGACTTCAACCAGCTACCAAATTTATTATAATCTTCGCCATCTCTGACAACACACATCGCTGTGTGCTTCCTCAATAACAGCACATATTTTTTCGTCCAATACATGACTTTACGTAAGAGTCTACTCGCCATGTTGAATTTCCTTACCCAGTCCGTTCAATTTTCCGAGCGTAAACTCCCATTCTTTCTTTTCTTCTTTCTGTGTGGAAACAAACCAAGGTGATAAGTCATATCACTTAAAAGATGGCCATGTACTTTGGGTCATAAAAAAGCCACTACACCCGCCGTAAATACTCAAAAAGAAGAAGTTTCATGAAAGCAGCAGCTCCTTAAATCCTTTTCTTTGGAAAACTTTTTACATCGTAACTAAGGCGCTATTGCGTCATGCTCGTCTAGTATTCCGAAACTGCTGCACAAACAATCGATCGATCGCAAAAGTCTATCGATCGCCGGCTTTCAGTGTTAAAAATCCCTTAATATCTCGATCAAAGGGCAAAATACCGTAAAAGTGGAAATTTTCGCAGCTACATTACTTTTCGCGCTTTTTGAAATTTAAACCCGCGAAAATGTTTTATTTTGTGTATAGGTCTATTTGGATAGCTGAAAAGAGCGAATTAAAAACAACAAAAATGTCAAAAATCCGCTGACGCGAAATTACACACCGCGAAAATTTATACTTTTACAGTAGTCTGGAACAGGCTGATTCACTTGCGAATCCATCTTTTTTACTTTCCGATTTCCTCTCAAAAAATTTTCAGAGGGACACTAGATCTCCTCCTGCCGCCAGTGGCATACCGACCGGGGGGCAAGTTTCCCCCATGGGCTTCCGAAAAAAGCGGGACGAGATGGACCAAAATATGCATTTTCAGCCTTCTTGTTCGGGAATTCGGACCATTTTCAGCCAAAAAATTTAAAATTTGAGCAAAATTAAAGTAAAGTAAATTTCGGCGAGTTTCGCGCGCTATGCACGCATTTCATCAAGTTCAGCATAATTGTAGTGAATCACCAGGACGATTTACAAATTTTTGCCCCCTCTGGTGGGACGAATTGGAAATTTTGCCCCCCTGGAATCGATGCCTCGGTTACGCCACTGTCTGCCTCACCTGGTATGCCACTGATTTTGCATAAGATCAAATAGCTATTACTGCTGATTGGTAGTGTTCAAATAGTTGTGAACTATTGCATTCATTCATTATGAGGGATGAGTGTACCAAAGGATTCCATGTTGATGTGAGATTCTTCCAACTAAACAGGTCTCAATGCTCGATAGATTGAGGGGAGGAACAAATGAATATACAGGTTACCACGAGAGGCAGTAGCGGAGACTTATAGACAGGAGTATGCTTGATGTTAAGAAACTGGGAAAGTCAAATAGAAAGTAACCTCAATCAGGTAGGTTTGTATGGTTTAACGGTTCAAATTTGAAAGATGAGTACAACTGATATATTTATATATGCCGCAATATGGTGGTAAGAAAAAATTCTGATTAAAAACATTCTACCTCGCAGTATTGGTTAAAGGCTGACTCAGAGGATTTTGAAATAAATTTTTGGGTCTATCTATTAATTGAAAATAGTCAACGGCAATAAAGATAGTCGCCCTAACATGTGAAATTCCACGTGTGAGGCGCAATCAGATTTTTGCAGCAAACATTTACGATGTATAACATTGCCAAGGATGCTGTTTAAAAAAAAAATTCTGGATCCGGAAATTTTATACCAAAGTTGTGAATTTTCTATATGAAGGATTTGATCTGAACTTAGTTCAACAGTGATTAGTGATAGGGACAAAGCATTATGCCTAGGCAAAAAATACGATTTGTTGAAAAAAATTGAGGGCGTCCTCCTGGGAAATCTCTGAGTCAGTCAGTATTACCAGTGAGGAGCCTACAAGTGCATGCCAAGCACTCAGAGCCAGCAGAAAGTCGTTCATTTTTAATCTTCAGCTATACTTTTCATGCAATTAAATAGCCACATAATTATGAATAGTGCCGCCCCCGGTCCCTCAACTCACAACATAAAAAGTGGTAAACATGGAGTTCTAAAATTTCGCGGACCGTAATCACAAAAAAAGGGGGGATTCTGGAGACTTCCGTTTCTCCACAAAATTTTAAAAGGGTCTAGGTAGTTCACAGGATTGGTAAATGGTGCTCGGTTCTTTTTTGTACAGAACACTTCAAAGGAATGCTATCTTTGTTGCATTTCCATTTAAAATCCGTCTACAGGTATTGTAATTAATCCCAAGACAACAGGATCATCTGGAGTACAGCAGCCACAAATACTGTTGACACTTGTATGTTTAAATTCAGGCGGCGTAGGCAGCTCGGTGGTTCTGAGGGGGCTTTTTCCCGGTAGGTGCAAGCAAAAATTTCCCGTCGCAGGGCAAAAGAATCCGAAAAGGGACGATTTAACATGAATATCCGTTTTTATTTTCCCGTTTAATTCCCCTCCTATTTTTTTTCAGAGGGGGCACTCTGCCCCCCTTTTCCCCCACCTGCCCCTGTCGTCACTGGTTAAATTTGTTCTTAACATGTTAAATTATAAGCCTTTAAAAGGGGTGTCTGAAAATGTTGTCATTGAAACCTGAAATAGGGGTATTTTTAACCCTTGTTGTCATCATTATGCAAAAAAGGGTTAAAATCATGAAAAATCATTGAACATGGGGGTTTTGATAAAATGACGAACTCTCATTGTTCCCACTTTTATGTTTGAGTTGAGGGACCGAGCGCCGCTATGGAATGATTTGAAAAAAATATGCTCCTGTAGCATGATTTTGACCAGAATCTCACATTAGCATACTGCTGGATACCCCTAACAATCACTCTACTGATATGTCTATGTCCAAGCCCCAGGGATAACCCATTTTGGAAGTAACCTGCATGTACGGTGTTAAGACCCCTGTTTTTTAGGCATCGTTGTCACCCAAAGTCTCCTATAGTATTTTGAAAATTTCTTACTGTCCCCACCCCTACTTTTTTGGGAAATTGTTTTGCATTTTCACCATAGACCTCTATTTGTAGAAAATTTTACAACTTTTCCTTTAAGATCCCATTTTTTCGGGGTAAAATTGAGCAAATTGATTTGGGCCAAATCTCTATTTGGGCCATTTGTCTGTCTCCCACCCAAAGACCCCTATGTTATTTTACCTTCTTCCATATCACCGAATGCCCCCGGTTTTGGAAGCGCCAGCCTTTCGTATCTGATTCCCCCTCCGCGGAGTCACAACTAATGTGCAATGCTTGTGTTGCTTGTTTGGGCAAATGCACTGTATGCATGGTACCCACCTTTTTGGAGTATATTTACTCTGCCTATTTTCCCCTCAAATGTCCCCTGTGCACTATACTCTGTAAACCCAGGAGTGCAATGGTTTTGGGGTGTATAATAATTATAATAGGGCTGTTTTGATATTCGAGTGTATCGGTGCGCATAGATACAGAGCGCATAGCTCTTCGGCGGCGCGTATGTTCAAGGGTATTATGTTTTGATAAGATTACTTTGTGCAGTGGAGGTGTTGGAGTTTTGAGTTATAGCACAGGTAATTTTACAGAAGCATGATTGATGTGAACTTCATATTTTTTTT
>JAMKCH010044788.1:0-12355 GCA_023653785.1 Ophioderma brevispina | reverse complement strand
GCTTATCAAGTTTCCAAATACATGGTGCGTAAGATTTCTACTGTTGACTTTGGGTGAAACTTTCAAGGCATCACATTTTCCTTATTTTCATGTTAATAATACAAGTTGTTTTCGGTCAGACATAATCCATTTGCAATAAGCACTATTTTGATTGCTGCATTCATCATAAAATATTATGCTATAATTTTGATTTTGAGGCTGGAAAACATATTTTTTTGCCTTTCAGAGGCTTAGAATTATGGTATCTGAGTGGACCTCATTTTGTTACTCAATCTGAATTATATTAAGTCCAGTGAAAAATTCTGTCTGTCATTTTTGACGCCAAAATCCTACTAAGTGGGAAACCCTGACTCATAATAAGCAGAAATTCATTAAAGTGGGAAGGTGCCAAATTGTCAGGATTGTAACATTTCATGTATAAATTAGTGAAAGCCTGTATAGTACTTACATAATACCCTTATATCTGACTTTGTGGTCATGTTGTGTACTTTATTTCTGTCAACAAAAATAAAACCAGATACAAAGTAGCTGCAAAGATATAATGCAATTATGCCACTAGTAACAAGTAAAGACAGAAATAAAAACAATGCATGACATCGTATCCATTGTGAGGCTGCATGCACTTATGCAGGGGTGACAAAAATAATTCACCCAAATCATGTAAATAGGGGCAGAAAGTCATCCAAATTGCTAAAAAGTCGCAGGCAACACCAGAGTCCCAAAGAAACTGTATTATTAAGAATTTTGCCACGAAATTGGGTAAAAATTGTGTTCGTCGCAGTAAGCCTTTCCAATTATGTCGCCCCATTAGGCTACCAAATAGGGGGTTTGGCAACACTGTACACTTATAAAGAAAGAACAGAAAGACCACACTTTAAATCTCAAACAGCAGGTGCCCTGGTGAGACTAATGAAGAGATGGACTTTTGAAAATTCTTTGAAATAGGTCTGAGGATTACAATACATTTGTTACTGGAGTATGATGGAAAAAAACAGTTTATGGCTACCATGTTTAATACAAAAATCAATTAAACAGGTGGTTCTCAAACCTTTAGTACCACTTGCTTTGTGTTCACATTTTTGATCTCTGCACAAGTTGACTTCTACCTTACCTTTGGACCTAGGTATGCAACCTTTAACCATACAATGACATAAAACTGTCTATGGTGACCTTATGACCTGAGTTTGGTGACCAATAAATTTACGGTGTTCATGCAAAGCAATTTGAACAAGACGAGTCCTTAAAAAGGACAATCTTCTGCATTTTAGTGCACAACTTGTGAAATGAACACACAAATTGAGTTTTGTAACACGTACTATATTTAATAAATACTATGCCAAGCATCCAATCATAATGATCAACCTTTATTGTGAAAAAAAAAGACATGCAGTTTCATGTTACTTTTTCTGATACAATTGGTATTATTTGGAGTTAGAAATCACATTGCATGGAACACCAAGCTTTAGTTTACCATACTTCCCTTTAAAGGGAACTTCTTCTCTAGTGCAAAGGCCAAACACTATTGGTAGTAAATACCTGTATACATTGCTGTACAAAAGTTGTGCTTGTTTACCACTCATGAAATATTAGACTGCTATGAAATTAGTTCCATGCTATCAGTGTTAAATATACATACAAACAATTGTAATTCGGTACCACAATTGTCTATATATACAATTGGAAAGTATTATTTGGATCTATTAATGGCTATAGAAGTCATTCTAAGTCATTTGGTCAAGCAAAATTTTGCAATCTGACCCAACAATCAGAAAAACTGTTAAATAGCTACCTGTAGGTTATAGGACTAGTCTCATCTAGTGCAAGCAGGAATGTCACTACACTACGTGGTGGCAAAGTAGGGCTCTGTATATCACTGACCATGGCCATGTAGGAAAACTATGAGACTCTTGAACTACACAGGACAGTAGCATAATAAACAGCTGAGAAGGGGTAAACAAAGATGGGCTGCTGTACACACAATTACGAACTGAGTACCACTGCATGAGGTGGGTCAATCAGGATAATCTTCTGCCTGGCAGAAGAACAGAAAGAAAAGGTTTTTAACTGCAACTCTTTAACACACACACATAACATACACCAAAGGACGGACATGCAGATTTGGATTAGTATGTGCCTCCCTGCACTATAGTGCAGGTGACACAAAAAGTTGTTACCTTTTTGATGTGACCAGGCAACAAGGGCTGTATCGTGAAATATATACTTTAGTTCGAGTTCTCGAAGTTGGGGGTGACTCGTCATGACGCGACTTGCATTCGCTATAGCGTTTGGATGGCGCCGCCTTTGTTCGTGTGCGTAAATCCTGCAATTCCAAGGTCGACGCGGGCGTTTCTCTGTTGTAAAAACCTAACACACGCAGTGACGTCACCCCCACTTGGAGATCGAACAGAGTATAGCTGATTACATAGCAGCAGTTAGTTAGTTAAGGATGCTATGCCTGGTCGCTTCTACCCATTCATCTTTTTACAAGAATGTTAACGCCAGTGGCATAACCACTGGAGGAATTTTGATTCCAGATTCACAGAGGTATAATGCTGAATTGTCACAAAGTACACAAACAGCATCCGTAAGTGTTATTGAGGTATTTCTAACTTAATATTGGAATAGAAGAAGAAAAATTTGGATTGACAAGGCTACAAGAAACAACTTTTAACCTGTTGGTAAACTCTGACTTCCAGTTAAAGATACAGGGCCTGGAAATAAAACAGTGTAAGCAGTAGCGTAGCTTAGCAATCGCTGGTCCTAATTCAAAATGAAATATTATAATCCTCATCATGCTTTGCCTACACCTGGTCAGTTAACTCTTTGAAGAGCGTGGTGGTGTACTTTCAGTCTTCCAGTACTTGTGCACATCGGGCCTGTCCAGGTTAACTAATACTTCATACAATTTTTGTACAGTGCCTTTGCAGGAAGTCCTCAAAGGTTTTCAAAGTGTCCTCGGTTGCAACATCGTGGCCTTTCTGCGTCCGTTCTGAATATTCCGCTGTCAACGTTGGATTTCACTGGCTACTCCCCCCAGTCTTTCCCTCTGCAGAAAGTGTTTTACAGAAAACGAAAATGAGATGGGAATTCTGAGGAGGACAAGAGAGAGCAATGATGAGGAGTGATGTGTGGTGTGAAGTTGATGGATAAGATGAAATGAGGGACTTGATGCCGATGTTGTGGGTTTGAAGGGCAATGGCGACCGTGTGGCAAAAGGGAATAGTTGGTTAAAACGTTGGGCATTGTGTTGAGGAAGGAAGGATGATGAGCATGTTGTAAGAAGGGATGTGAGGTGAGGAAGTGGGGGTTTGAGGAGGAGGTGACATGTCCACAAGGAAGACATGGAAGAAGCAAGTGGAGGAGGAAGGTTATAGGAGGGGTTGGTGGGAGGATGGAGGATGCAGTGAATTCGAAGTGGAAAGGAGGGAGTAGATCGAGTGGAAGGAGGGGAGTACGGGGGGCGAAAGTGGAAGGAGGAGTAAGGGGGGGCGATTGATGCGAGTGTGAGGATCCGGCCACCACCTTTACGGGGACAAAATGGATTTCAAACTTTCGGTTTTACTCACTTAAAAGACCAAAAACAAAACAAAAATATGCGCATGAATTCAAGACAATATCAGTGATTTGACAAATATTGAAATTGGAGGTAATAGGAATGGAATAGCTTCAAAGTGAAAGGATAAGTCTGTAGAATTCTCATAGTTACATTTTACAGCTGTAAAATTGACACAGAAAAGGAAGAAAACGGCCAGTGTTCCAAGATACGATTTCCCATTCAATTACGTGTGGTAGAAAGTGCCGGGTTCGGACAGTATAATGACTAACATCTCGATTCTGTCCTTATTAGGTTGCTCTGGTCTTATCATTTTGCAGGGTTATTTAGGATACCTGTATGTTACAGACAGCAAATATATGATTTTTGATGATTTTGGCGAATTGTTGGTTTTAGCAAAACTCACTGCTAGTGTCTTTAACTGTCTAGTATTCCTTAAAGGGCCATGGTGCAATCGGCTAATAGCCTCGTCCTTCCAGGGACCAGATTTACACCAAAGTGATCAAAAATTTTGGTTGGTCTGAGGAATGCTACTATTTTTTCATTTACTCTTGAATCTTAGGGCTAAATAAAGATGTTTTGTGTGGATGTTGTAAGAGAAAATGTTGACGATAAAGGTCATTCAATATAAAAGATCAAGAAAATTTTCTACAATCTTTTGTTCCTTTATTTTTTACTCTTTACACCAAACCATACAAACACAAAAATATTTTTTTTCCTCCCCCTTCCCCTCACTCCTTCCCTCCCCCTCCATTTTTCTAAACATTATAGCAAAATTCACTATTGAACAAAACATAAGTTGCCTTCAAAATTTTATCAGGTCAAGAACCTCTTGTCCTCCTACCATCACCAAGATTAATCACATAGCTCATGCAAAAAACTTCATATAATAGTTATATTTCAAAACTTCAACCCTTTTACCCAGGAAACTGGGCAGAACTTAGGCCGGATTGCCTCAGGGTTCCATTTGTTTTAGCGCAGTGAAGATGAACCATTGCTAATTTAAAAACTAGGGAGACGCAGGCAATTCTGGCTGGAACCTGCCCTTGATTCTAGATATGTCTCGCCTCTAGGCTGTTTTTTAAACGAAATTGTAACCCGATATCATCTGGTCTGCCCACCAAAATTGTTCGGCTGCCATTGTCACAACAGGCTAATCTTTATCGCTAAAATCCTTGGTTTGCGAGGGGTCCAGGACATTTGCCTAGCATGGGTCCAGTGGTAATAGGGATTTAAAGAGGGATGGCCCAACTTGATATTATGAGCACATCTTGATGAATGACCCGAACCTCCATACCCATACAATATTTAAATATGCTTTGATATGAGAGCTAAAGCATGACTTTAGGCCAAGTAAAAAATTTTTTTGTAATAAAATTAAAGTCTTTTGAAAAAAGTTGGTGAGGAGGCCTTTATTATTTGTTATTTATTTATTCTTTTTCAAAGATGGCCAACCAGGTTAAATGGCCCCGTGATGATATTGAAAATTGCGCTTGCGTTGTGGAAAAATAGTAGTAGGCAAGAAGGTGAAGAAAGAAATTGCCTCAACAAAATGAAGGATCCTCTTTAAAATAGGTATGGAGCTCAATTAGTGATCCAATATTTTTAGGCTTATTTTTGGTTGATGTTGCTGCTTTTTTTTAAAAAAATAACAAAGATAACATACAAAATCGGTTTTATTGCGGGCGGCCAAAAAGCGGAGCGGGCGGGGACGATCAAGTGTTTTTTTTTATGGCGTTTATAAACTCATAGAATACTGGTTGTACAAAATTAACACTTTCAACCAAAATGGGGGTCATCTTTTGTCAGAATATCCCACTAAACATCTTTTAATCCGTTAGAATTCCCAGGGGTAATGTGAAAGATAGCTGCTTTATCCATACACCAATATTTTGAACCACTTTCAAATAAAATCTGGGGTCCTGGGACAATACAATGAAACTATGGACTTTTTAACAAATGTCACATACACTCGCCGATACAGAATTGTATATACACATACCGTCATGTGAATGCAAGAAAGGCCGTAGGCCAATAGTGCCATTTGTCAGAAACTCTCATCAAACATGCCATTGCAAGAGAGAGCCAAACTCAAAGATGAAAGGAGAGATAAGTTAAAAGTCATACTAATGCATTGCAAAACATGTTATCACATGGCAGCCAGTTGAACATATGACCTTGTCACTCAAACAACGATATAGAAATAGCGAGTCTAGTTCCCTCTGAACTTGTTCAGGCTAGACAAAGAGTGCAAATTCTGATTATAACAAATTCTAGTCCTCAGAACACCTACCTACCGAGCTGCTGCAGCAATAGCTTCACTTGTTTATGAGTTAAAGTTGGGTGATGCACCATTTCTTTCTCTTTGGAAGCATATAAACCGGGAGGGAACAAAGAAAAAAAGCAAAGTTAAACCTTTGACCTACAGATGTTCCTTTTAAAAGAGACTGAGATTCCAGGAAGAAGCACCACCAATTTTTCTGAACCCGTTTTTTTTGAAGTGGAATAAGCAGAATACGTGGTCTTTATGTAAGATGATGATTTGTAGTTTTGGCGTGCACAGACCAGAACAGAAAGTCAAAGCATGGTTATTATGGGAACGATTACGATAGCAGGCAAGGTTCCAAAACAAGGTGTGCGGTTTTCTTTACACCTGTTTGTCGATTATACAACCTTCAAAAAATGTTTCTTTCGGTAGTGTCTACAACGATCCAGGGAAATTTGAGAGAAATCGTATCCTAAACAAGATCTCCTCATGTCACTTTAAGGTGCAATGAGAGATTTAGTGATGTCAATAGATAAGATACCCATAGATTCTTATCTTGTATTGGATACAGAAAGGCCTTGAAAATGAAAGGTCACACGAGGTAGGTAACCAAGGTCAAATGAGGTGGTAAACCAAGGTCACAATGAGGTCACCAACAAGTCACCCCACCCTGCCCCCGCCTTTCCAACAGGTTACATCATCGTAGCCCCTGATGGAACTCCTACGCATGCATATATTAGGGGTTCACATCTTCACAGCCAAAGGTCCATGATGGTCACAAAGGTCACATGAGGTCACCAACATGTCCACCCCACACAGCCTTTATGGAAACTCATACGGCAGACAGTATATTAAGGGTTAAACATTTTGACCACAGACAGATACATTGCACACACAGATACACAGAACCATACGGACCAGAAGTCATCACTATGTGGCCTTCTGCAATTCTTGCTGATTTGAACAAAAAATTGAGTATGAGTTGCTTAATTTCAATATTAAAACATAGGCTGAATTTTAGGATTTGCTCCTATAGTACATTACAATTTGGAATCTGTACCAAAATATTAATTCTCAGGGCTTCTTAATCCTTTCACATGGTGATATTTCTGATAGAAAACTTTACTTAGTGCAGAAATCAGTTCTCATAGTTTTTTATAGGACAAACTGATATGTGAAAATCATGTTGCACCTTAAAGGTGGCTTTTCCGATCGTGTTTGGACACCCAATGCTATCCGGTAGGATCGATTTTGATAACAGATTGAAAAGGCATTTTTTTCTCATTGTCATCCTGAAAAATTGGCCTTCGATCCATTCTTCCCAAGGGAGAGACAAAACTATGCCATTTTAATGGTTAACCAATCAATATTAGCACAGTAGTGGGGATGGTTCTCGCAAGATAATCGCTTTACCACAAAGTCTCAAAGGTCTATCATTTGTCTTATACCATGTGATTAACCGGGGGGGGGTTCTTCAATTTTGTTTGGGTAGGGACTGCCTCCAGAGACTCAAGAAGTGGACCCGAAATTATACCTCTCCTTCTTCAAAATAATGACCCATATATACCGACTCAAGAAGTGGACCAGGAAACTTATACCGCTCCTTCTTGCAGTATAATGACCCCATATTTCGGGCCATACTTATACCAAATAGTTCATGTCTGACAGGAATTTTCATTTTGTAACGCCGAACAGCCAAATCAAATACCCCGGTCAAATACCAGAGGTCTTGGCTTCGCGCCTTGGTTGGTGGCAATGTTGAAGGCAACGACGAAAGTCACATGAACCCAGCGGCAGACGTAAACCAATCGAGATTACAGTAATTTGATACTCGACTAAAAAATTTTTGCAAACTCAATACGATGTCGAATTCGCGTAGAGCTGACTACTTCACGGACTATATATCAACCAATCGGGGATGCGAGCCAAACAAAATATACCACAACATCAATCAACACCGATAATTACCATTAATTGTGTGAAACAAAGGGGTCCATAATATACCATGTGACAAAAAGGGTCTAGCTATAACCCTATCCAGCGGCATGTCTCCGTATAGGCGTTTGTACGAAGAAACCCCCCCCCCCCCCCCCGGGGATTACCATCAGAGATACTGTAAGCAAGGGATAAAACCCATGGCTTGTATTTCTAGAGTTTACGCTGGTGCCCTGCGCCTTGGGCTTCAACTTTATGCTCAGACTACCCAAGCACCACAGGTACGACCGATCATCATTAGTCAGGTTGTGTACTGGCATGCACCTCCTCGAATGTCACTCTGTAATATGCTGGGATCGTGGACTCCTCGTGGACGATTGACACTGTGGAAGCGACGTGAACCTCTTTTCGAGGTCAAGGTCACTGTCATGAAAACATGAAAATAGTGATTTGCATGTCAATGTAACGATCTAATTTCCGCCCTTTCTGATATTCCTTGTCATGCCAGCTTCGTTAGAGTTTTTGCAGAAGGGATTCAGCCTCTTCATTTGTCATATAATTAACTCTCAAAAATTGAAAGATTCGCAAAATGATCACACTTTTTCCGCCTTAAATTCACCAAACTTGAATCTTTTGGAACGTAAACAACCGTCTCTAGTAGTTCTCGTTTCCCAGTACTATGGTGGGTGCCACACGGGGCTCGGGTAATTATTCGCAGTATCGTTCCGCAGGACACCAATAATCCTGGAAAAAAACTAGTCTCTAGTGTGAAGTACACGCGATCTTAGCCCCTTGATTTTGCTTTGTTTACACGAAGTTTACCAGGGATGAGTTTACAGTGAAACACTCGACGCAAGGGTGGGGCCGCGTCCTTTTGTCAGAGAAGAAAGATGGAGGGGGGGGGGATTTGGGGTGGAAATTTGTTTTTGGGTGGGAGGGGAGGGGTAGGGAGAGAGATTGTGAAGTGGTGGAAGTCATTAAAGTCACAGAGGGAGTCTAACATTAGACCTGGGTTTAGAACCAGGGTTAGTCCCCTTCATAGGGGACCTTTTTCTTCAACCAGCTATGGAAGTTTAAATATACGGGTCAGAACTCTCTTGATGGCCTGTTCCAGCTCATCTACAAGGAATTTTCTCATCGTTATGGCACACTTTCAGAGTATGTAAGATAAACGATAGGATTAATCCTATAGTCTCCGTAAACACTTTGAAAAATGTACGCATTTCATTGGCCTGATGCCCGGGTTCACTTCGTTTAATTGAACCCAGTAGTACGCCCTGCGTATTGAAAGTTATTTTAGGTTGAAGCGCTCGCGTCATACGCGGTTTTGCTACTTTTCCAGCGCGCCTCGCTGCCACGTTGCCGCGCGTTGGCGATGGATCGTTGCGTTCAGCGGTTGTTCACGATTGTTTCACTGGGTGATGGCAGTCCTTTTCTTGTGTATTTAAGCCGTAAGCATCGCGAAAATTGGGTTAAGATGATCTTAAATGATAAAGCTTTTACGAATGAATAAAGTATGATTTTGGGAACCGGTATCTCTTTACGACGAATAGAACCGACCACGCAACAACACAACCATAGTTTTGCGTGGAAGAACTCGGCTCCGGCCTCGTTCTTCCACTTAACATAATGGTATTGCCTTGGTTCAATTCGTCGTAAGAGATTACGGTTCCCAAATCACACCTTTATTCTCTAGTTTACACCCAGGTCTAAAGTTAGATTCCCTTTGAAAATACCAGCCTAAAAAGCTTAATTTTGAAACCTTTCCACAATTCTAATCAATACCTACTGTCACAAGAAACGGCCCACCAGAAAGTTCCAAAAAAATTAACATATACTTCGAGAGCAGGTGTGGTCTAAATGGAAAGCGCAGGACTCATGATCATTAGAACTGTTAAAATCGTGAGTTCAAGTCCCACTGTGGCAATGTGTTTTGTTCAATCCCTGGGCAAGATACTTAATCTCAATTGCCTTGTCCACCCAAGCGAAAATCTGGGGAGCTGTTATGGGGAATCTTACAATCTAAGTGGCTGATAGGATTTGTTTCTGGTTTGCCAACTGCCGGCCTATGTAGGGAATGCAGTATACTTGTGGGACTATTTCCCCCTGAAAGGCAGCGTAATAAAATAAGGCACAGCGCTTTGTCTTACTTTGTGTAAAAGGTTCTATATAATCTCATTACTAAAAAATTATTATTATTATATTTACATACCCTAAAACACCGCCTTCAAATAGCTCATCCTCTTTAACTTCTCAACACTTCTTTGTCTCTCTTTCTAAGGATTTCATCATCTTCCATACATGTTTTCGTTTGTCTATCTGTTGTATTACCTGATTACTGTCGTTATAACTCAGAACCCGTCATCGCCCAACAGGTAAGGACATTGTGGAATGTGAGATTGTTCTCAAGAACATTCAGTTCCTGCAATTTTCAAATCAACACACAACATAATTATTAAGTGTATTGATCGATATATTGAATAGAGGTTAGAGTGCAGGCATTTCCTCAACTGCACGCGGTAGTTTATTTGACCTCACCACCCATGGTCCAGGAGCAGGTCTCCCTCACTAACCTCAAGGGCAGCTATTCATTTTTCTTATCTTTTTTGGACTTAGGCCATGTCTTATGTGGTACCAACAATAAAGGGTGGTGTTACATTTAACTCTAAAAAATAAGTTTGCATTGAAGTAATAATACTAACAATCTTGATAAGCACCTAATGCAGAGGCTCTAGGAGCAAATTATATAATGTATCAATACAGCATACAACAAATACAAAATAGATAAATCTAATGTTAAAAGAAAACAACAATGATTACATCATTATACACATTTCAAAATAACTTTAAATTTAAGTACAAATTCAAACAATATATCAGGGTCAGTCATGCAAACACCAAGATGTGGAACCCCCCTCTCAATTTTGTTTGATTGTCAGTCAAGGTACATTTATGGGGCTACAGAGGAGGTCCAAAGGAAAAATTCAATGTTCCATTCCGTCAAATGTTGCCAGGGCAATGGACTAAAATGGGACCACCCATATAGGGTGCTTATTTTGACGCTACACCTGATGTAGTTCTGCATTGAAAACTTTGAGCATACATAAATAAAACATTATGTGATAGAAGTTTGTTTTTTGTATTTTGTGATGTCCAGTGAAAAATTGGATTACATATCAAGCAATTATCTCATTGGTTTATAAGTTGCTGAATTCAGAACCTTTCACTATAAAATTGCCAAATTGACAAAGTATTTTGGGATTTTTTTTTTCAACATCATCACACGTCAGACCACTTAGTGTGATCAGTGTTTATTTATATTTATTTATTTAGATTCCGTTATTTATTCCGGAAATTCCTCAATACAAAGTACTGATTCTCCCAGGCGATCCTGATCAACTTATGCTACAAAGATGAAATTTTACACAATTCAGGTTAAATATACCATTACATAAAAAGATCATCAAATTATGCACAAGGCATTAACATTATAACCTCACAATTACAAGACAATACCTTAATTCATAGTTAAACTCATGAATTAAGCCTGGTATGAAGACAGGAAGAAGCTTATTTCATGAAGTTGTGGCTCTATAATGGAAGGTTTTTTTTTTTCCCGAAGTTGTTTTTTCCATTGGAACAAACCAAACCAGTGAGATTGACTCGTAGTGCATTTGAATGAGGAAAACAAACGTTTGAAGCAATTATAAGTTGGAGCCATGTGCCTGAGATATTTGAAAGTTAACGTAATTGATGTTCCCATCTACAGTTAAGTCTAACCCAGTCCAGCTCTTCAACATTCTGGGTCCACTTGAATGTTTCTAAGATCTGCAGAAATTAAATTCCGAGCAAAGTCTATTTTGTAGATCATGAAAGATCATTCCTACATACAACACTCAAAATGAAGACCAAACAGAACTGCCGGAGCAAGCATATTTACAGGTCTTACTGGGATATATGTTTCACTCATAAATAACCCCCATGGGCGCTGGATATATTTAGAAGATAAATAATTTACATGTTCATGCCATGATAATAGGAAGCAAATGTTTTACTCCCTACATATTAAATGTTAAATTCTTCTCAATTGTCCCCATCATTACATATCAAGTGTTTGTTTTCTAAAATTCTTAGATTATTTAGTGCCGAAACAGCATCAGTTGAGTCTGTTTTATGTTAATGTTAAGTTGTTTAGACTGAAAACCAGACAGAAATTTGCAAAACATGTCCCCAACAATTTCCTAAACATGGACATGGTTTGGTACCCAGCTTTCAAAATTTCCAAGTACTTATCCAATTTGCACTTTTTTTTGTTCTGGTAAAGGTTTCTGAATCTGCAACTTTTAAACCAAAATGGGCCAAACTTTGCTTCAGTTGTTTTTCACTGAAGACCTCAAAATACAAAACAAAACGTATATCACATGCATCATTCTAGTGTCAACTCTAATATTTGTTCCATGCAGAACTTCGAACCAGGTGATACGCTCAAGTTAGTGCCTCTACCGTGCGGATCCAGGATTTGAAAAAACGTCAAATTCCGGGTGCCTTGAAAGGCTGAAAACTTGTCCAAAAGTTCCAAAATGGGCTGAATTTTGCAAGAT
>JAMKCH010044787.1:0-12033 GCA_023653785.1 Ophioderma brevispina | reverse complement strand
ACAATTCTCATCTCATTATTTTTTTGCTGCATATTTGTTTCTTGTTTGTTTATTTTTTTTGCCTATGCGTTAATGTTTTAAGTTTTTTATTTTTATTCAAAAAAATTAGGAAACCCCCAGCTCAAAAGATGGGCGCCATCCTAATTAAACTAGGAAAAGATCAATTTTACTGAAATAAGACGATCTACACCCCCCCCCCCCTGTTCATACCCTCTGAAAGTTTGAAATACAGGTTTCCAAATTCGGAAGCCGTGCAATGTGAATGTACATTGAATTGCTATTAGCAAATAAGTATCTCAAGTATCACACATGCTCACACCAAGATTCAGGATTTTATTCCTGATTTTCAGAATTGCTGTTTAGTTTAGTTTTACCAAAATTCAGCACATTTTAGTCAATCCACCCCATTGGTGACATTTATATTATTTACCACCAATGGTACATGTCTTTTGCTTTTGTTGAATGCTTTGTTTTAAAAAATTAGGCTATCACAAATTTGCATTCCATTTTCAGAATTAGCAACGGAGCGAAGGTAGGCAGCTGAGCAGTAAGTATTCAAGATAAAACTAATGCATATCAAATCTTTTAGCTTTGTGCATATTAAGTATTGGGTTAGTAGAAACAGATACAAACTAAAAAAATTGTACGGCAAACTGATATCGGCTACCCAAGAATGGCCGAGAGTCTGAGAATGATTATAGGTAAACATCACTCTTTTACAGACTAAAGAATATAAAATCACACTGAATTACATCCCTGAATAGTGGGATCTACATTGGCCGTGACTTTGTTGTTAAACTGGCAATACAGCATCAATTGTTCAGAGTACTACTAAGCTTCTTAGAAATACAATGGCAATACACTAGGTGCACACAATCATTATATCATAAACTCTGAATATTGAGATAATGGACAGACATACAGCTGTCATTTACACTGATTTTTATAGTAAAGCAAGTAAGGCCCCTTCACAATGGATTTAGTTTCCTGGTTTGCATTGGTTAAAAAAATATTGGGGGCGGTCACTTTTCAATTATTCTTCATTTCATTATTTTTTCAGGTTCATAACACGCGATCCAATTTTCCACTTCCAATTCATATCACATAGATTTTTAACACAAACGATAATAGGAAAACTACCTTACTAGACAAGTGAGGCTACCACGAAATCAATATCTTTCCTGTTTTAGAAAGCAAAATTAGACGACCGGCCATTAAGGAAAAAAGTGCTCAGAAAAAGGTTTGACGGCCGCGCCAGTCGTCCCGTAATTTCGTAATTGTTACAAAACATCCCACCTGTGATTAGCATTCCTATGGGAATACAATAGAGTATAGCCAAACAGGCCATTAGAAATTTTTTTGAATTTTGGGGTACAAATGGCCTAAAAGGTTCAAAATAGTCCAAAAAATCGGTAAATCAATCATATTGCCTCTTTTCTCAAAAATTTCATCAGAAACATGTGGGTGTACATCCCAATGGAACACAAATGAGCGGATTGTGTGCTATAGCATTCCATGTACATATTATGGGGTCAAAATTGGCCAAAAAACAGCAAAATTGTCCAAAATCACAAATGAGTCATAATGCTTCCTTTCTCAACAATCTAATGGGAAACATGTACAGTGTTACCTACCAAAGATTAAAATTAATTGAATAGCGTGCCCGGGCCATTTTCAATTGACACTTTGTAGGGGTCAAAATGGCCGAAAAAAAAGTTCAAATTTTAAAAATTAATAAATTAGTCGAAACACTCTTTTCTCGTCCAACCAGGTTTTTTTCTACTACGTTCACGACCGGGATGCCCCCCCTGATATTTCGTTAATTAAGGGACAAACACATCGTTGTGTATCGTGTGTAGTACATGTCCTTTCTTCAAATGAAATACAAACTATCAAGTCCTCATAAACAAATGACGTTCATAGGGACCGTCATAAGGAGAGGCTTATTTATTAACAGATTTTTTAAGTAAACAAATGTCAAAAAAGGCAAAAAATTGTCCAAATATGGTTTAAAGCAGGCATAATGGCCTACTTTCTAAAAATACTTCATAAGAACTTTGCGTTTCAGGGAATTATAATTAGGGGATCAGTGCTAGGTATTACCAATTTACCCATTTAGTTATAACATTGGGATAAGGATTAACATGAACTCAAGATTGGGGGATCTCAAGTTTTACGGTTTAATGTGGTCTCAGAAAACATCAAATTAACATGATTTGATAACATGATGTGATGCAGCAATTTGTCCGTAGGTGTGTTGTTAATCTATTAAAAGTTCCACCGAAAGTAGAGTATGGCTATTATTCCAATCCTCAGCTTTGAAGTTTAACACAAATAGGTAAATTAGCTCTATTGCCCTCTTTTCAAAATTGTTAATCGGTCATAATTCGCGCCACCAGAGTACATTTCAAGTGACAATGAGTGGCAGATTTTAATGACTTTCTTTGGCTGGGACAAAGAAATTAAATAAATCAAACGTTTTTATAATAAAAGTTTTCTGCAATGTGACAGAGAAAACGTATGGTAATTCGCAGAAATGCCTTTCTTCCCTAATTCTTTAGTGGGTACCGCTCACTCTCGGATCACCCTCGTGTCATGCCTGTTTGCACCCTTCGTGTGTTTCATTGTGCGCTTCAATGCATTTTGGCCCATTCACCGTTCAGCCAATCAAATTGCGTCCCGTTGTGCGTTTGTTTTGCGTGCTTCGGGGTGATCTATTCACTCGCTCTGCCTGCTCGCTTAGGGGGTAGACCGTTAACTGTATCTTCTGCAGATTGGGTTATAGCTATGCATTGACGTGGGGGCGGCGGGTGTCGGCCGTGGTACTTGCATCAGGGCATCAAAGTGGACTCGTAGTAGACTTTTAGCAATATTTATCTTATTCAGCATCAAACTCATAATAAAAGAAAATGAAAATTAAGGAGACGTCACCAGGCGGACTACCGTGACGAGGAAAGTACTAACTCTTGCTTAGACGGCGGAAGCTGGCCTTTTTTACATTATGCAAAGCCATCATCCATATAAACTCTATAACAATACGTGATTGCTTGCAATGTTATTATCTCCGATTGGTGTTTTGGATTTTTTTTTTTTTTTTTTCTGGCAAGAGGAATTATTGAGAACAAGCTTGTACCTTAATCAGATATTATGCTGGATATAAGCGTGGTATACCTAATATAAAAGTAGCGCAAATTGATATGCTGAATCTAATTTGAAGTCACGGCAGCTATACATGTTACCCGTCGAACATAAGGGTAAGGCAACCGTGCATATGTGTCAATGATTAGGCAAATTATCATCCTAAATTATTGCTTCATTGCATGTTGGCCTGACAGGCAGAGCGACAGAAAATTAAAAATAGACACATATGTGTAGTTGTGTAGTTCAATTTTGTTGGCATGAGTGATATTTTCTTTCAAGTCAAATTAGAGGTATTTTATTCCCCATTTTTAAAAACTGCGTTTAGCGTTATTGAATTTATTACAAAGATTACGCGTAGTGCTATGAAAAGCTGATCGATTTTCATTTCGAGTGGAAAGTAATGATGAACGCCATTTCACCCTTACCATAACTGACAACAAACCCCATTAGGGATTGATTGTTGCTTATTGTTGGCATATCTCACGCATTTGTTCAGTAGATTTTCCTTGTATTTTCTTTGATTATTATTGTTGGTGTCAGTATTTTGAGGATTTTATTTGTTTCATTTTTATTTTCATTTATTATTTTATTATTATTGCTGTTATATTATTGGTTTAGTGCCGTTCAAAATCCAACACGGCCTCGATGTGGCTGCGCCAACACTCAACTATATGCATACATTAAAAAATGCGGTTGCTATTTCAGGGGTACCCCCTTTTTCTTTTGTTAATTTATTTATTTTCTCGCGTGTGTAAAGCAACCTGTTTTGTGCCCCTTTTTCTCCGTTGGATCTGTTAGTGTTGGGGATTGGCTCTAAACTTTTTCAAGTTCTCGCTGGGTTTAGTCATGGTTTGCTGTCCAAAATTTTTCAGATATGCATTGCTGGTGGAGTGGTTAGCGTTGCCATTTTAAATTTTAGGCAAGCATGTTTTGTGTTCCCAGAAAAGTGTCTTTGTGAACCGGAAGGAAAACGTCGGTCAATCGCATTAAAATTGTGTCTTCAACAATATGTGCGGGATTTGCATCATTGGGTAAGTAATTCGCTTAATACGTGTTCTTCGTTAAAACCTTGATTTATGTACAAAAGCGTGCATCGGCATTTTAACAAGTAGTTTCCCGCACATTTCAACGGTGTGTTACAATTAAATTATGCATTTATTCGGAATGCATTTTTAACCATTTATTCGGTGTTGATTCGGTCATAATTTTTATGCCATTTTTTGGCCTTAAATGTTTTTTCAAATCGGTTGGCCTCTCCATTTACTGCTTTTCGTTATGTTGCTAATCAAGGTGTGCGTGTATTGGGTCACTAATGAGAAACAGGCAGTTTCCAAAAACTTACAATTAAATAATGTGCTGTCATGAATGTAATTAGGCCTTTGTGTAATTCTTCATAGGTCTCCGTTCTAGTGCATAACATTCTATCGCCAAATTTATTGTCCTACAGTTTGTTTATTTATCATATTTTAGGAATATAATTTAGTTTATTAACCTTGATGAAGGCTATCGAAGTGTAATGGGGTTTTAAACCATTGCCTACCATGCTGTCAATATCATATTTTTCATCATTACAGTGTTTGCAGGAGTTAATTTAACATTAAAGCTCTTGTATTTGCCCAAAGCTCTTTTATTTAAAAATTCCCATCATAGGCATTCGTTCGGCTTCCATTTCTTTTTCTGTACTGGTTTTTCTGGGACGAGGCCCAAAATTTTCAAGTTCTTAGTGTGATAAGTTTTTTCGGCAATATTTAGTTAAGGGTGTTCGTTGGCTTATGTCCTAAATCTTTATCCTATTTGTCACGAAGGTTTCACAATAAACCAAAATTTTGTGAAACCTTATCCATTCTCGTCACTCTTCTTCGGTACAGGTTTCCACCTGCAATACTAGACGTATTCACTCAATGAAGCGACTAATAAGTAGAGGAAATTGGAAAACAACTGTGATTATGTTATTATTAGTTCACACATTATTTCATACTCACATATGTTACTTCTTTATTCAAAGGGCAAAAACGGGTTTTAATCTTCATTTCATGTTATGTTTAATGTTAATCGTGGTGCCATTTAAATTTAAAAACATTTTGACCGCTCGGAGATCTTATTTCAGACATCATGTTTTTTGTTAGTCCACTTTCTACACGAACCCAGACGTCAATCCCGCATTTCTCTTGCTACTGTCCACATTACAGTTTCACCTGAACTTCAAGACCGGGTATTCACGCACTGAAGATTGTCATTTTGAGGAGGAAACGGGGAACGCATCGGTGGTTATAAGTTTTGGCTCTTTCCAAAAATTGTTTGAATGCATCACATTCGCTCATGCTTTTATTTACACATGGACAAACAGGGCATATCTCCACTAGTCTGGTGTACTTATGTCTTACTGTATATATTCGTTTAAACTGTAACCGTGTGTCTTTTAATATACACTTGCTACTGTTAGGTAATTCGGTTCATCCTGTTTTGAAATTCCGTTTTACGCCATAACCATACGTGAATCCCGCAACCTTTGCTGGCATCATTCCTTCATACGGGTTTCCACCTGAATTACTAAAGTTTTCACTTAATGAAGGAAGTAGGCAGGAGGAACGGAGGAGGAAACGGGAAAACATCTGTGTTTATGTATCGGCTTTTTCCAAATTCTGTGATTGCATCACATTTGTTAATCCTTTCATTTACGTGGACAAAACGGAGCCCTTGCTGTATAGTTTTGTGTTACTTATGTTTGTCATGTCTATATTCGTTTGAATTGTTATCGTGTGTGATTTTAATTCTTACCACTTGTTGCTGTTCGATAATTCAGATCATCCTGATGTGTATCCGTAATACGCAAAAACCATACATGAATCCCGCATCCTTTCCTTGCTACACTTCTCCTTACGGGTCTCCACCTTTATGAAATTATAAGAGGTCTTCACTCAATGAAGGCCGATTGGACAGAGGAAAACGGGAAAAACATTAGTTTATTGCATGCACATTTGTTCATTTACTTTATAGTCGCAAGGGCAAAACGGGCTCAGGCTTTCAGTTGCACGATATGTTTCAATTGTTCAGAGTGTTATTTAAAAGTAAAATTACTATTGCCGTTCATGGATGTTCGTTCATTCTGATTTTATTAATCTTTACTAGCAAATCCTACGCGTTTCCGAAACCTTTCCTTGCAATTCTTCCTCCTGACAGGTTTCTCTGAGCGATTAAGAGGTATTCACTCATGAAGTTGTGGATGAGAAAACGGAAAAAAATTGTTTAAAGCATCACTTCGTTTCGTCATGCCTTTATTGCATGGAACAAACAGTGCCTAATCTTAATTTTCGTGTTAACAATTAAGTTCACGTTTAATCATTCGCACCGAGTCGAGGTGTTAGCTTAGTTCAAATTAAGTTTCATTTACGTATCTTATTTACTGATGGGTTGTTTAAGCGAAGGAAAAAGGACAATATATGGCCCATGGTGTTGCATCTTCCAAATACGTTTTTCCGGCATCCACATTTGTTCACGCCTTTTATTCCACCAGGCGAGGGCAGGGTGGTTAGGTTTTATGATCACCATTTTCATGATCATCAATAGAGTATGGTTAGCTCGTTATTTAACAACCATTGGATGGCCGCTCATCGAATTGGATCACATTAATTTGACATTCAAAATGGGCACCGAAACCATTATGTATCACACATCCTTTCCTGATACTCATGCCTTCATAAAAAAGGGTTTCCACCTAAACTACTATAGAGGTATTCAATCACTGAAGAGGAAAAAGGAAAAGAAAAATTCTGTGATTAAATATGTAATGCCTTCCCAGTTTGTTGTACATGACTCCACATTTTTCATCCATTTGTTCACAAAGACAATGGAGAGTAAACTTCACAATTCGTGATATTCAAGGCTTTATATGAGTTAAAATTGTATTGATTTGGCGAGTAGGTGTTTCGGGTGTTTGAATTTAAAACAAAACCACTTTTTAACTAGTTGACTTTTAAATTTTCATTCCATCTTTATACATACATGTAAACCATATGTGAAGCCCAAAACTTTCCATGATACTCTTCATCATTACAGGTTGTCCACCTGAATAATATAGAGGTAAATCACTCATAAAGAAAGAAGGGGAGGGTGGGGGGGGGGCAGGCATCTTGTGCATGTGTTATGCTCTTTCTTCAATATTTTGGTTGCAAGATATAATATAACATGCGGACTTGGAGTGGATACGGCAGTTTGTGTGAAGGGATGCTGGCGTCATTATTCCCGTGTGTTAGAGAGCGCAGAAGTACTTTGTAGGGTGATAGACAACCTTATGATCGCCACGGACTCCTCATGTAATTGTTAATCACAAGAAATCCTACACGTTGCTTTCAATGGTAAGAACTAATGGATTTATGTAAGGATAATCGAATGAATTTTAATCCTACACCGTGATTTTCAAGGTAAGATCTTCTAATGGACTTTTAAAGCGCAGATATATTCGGCCGCCAAATAAGTTCGATGTGTACGAGTTTGCACCAGCTGTTTCGACTCGCATAATAGTGGGGCTTATTTTGCCCTAAAATCACAGGCGTTGTAGACCTGAGAAAACAAGGGAAAGTGGAAAGGGGGAGACATGATCTAGAAAGTTTGCAAGGGTTATGAATTGTCTGCGGGGCCGGTGCATATTTTTGCGAATACTCGCATGACGTGTACAGTGTGTGTCATTTGTGCCTTTGCATCGCACTTATGTGTCTCTGTATCACTCCAGCTGGAGAGTCTTCTATCTTCAAAGCAAGCTCTACATAGTCTTAGTAATTTTTCGTGCATATTTCGTTAGTAGGTCTGCACATCCCTAATTCCTTTTCCATTCAGAGTTTGGCAGTCTTCCACGATCGGACAATCTTTTACTACTAATCATTTTATCGTTAAGAGTTTTTTCATACCTTCACGTTGTTCGTCATGATTCAATGCAAGCGGTTTTCAAGTCTCCCCTTTGTGAGGAGGGTTCCCTTTTCAAATCACAACATTTTACCGTGCTTTGCTGCTTTTTCTTCGTAATCGGTCACTGTGTAATGAATAAAAATGTTCGATTTGTAAAGGACATCTCTTCCTGCGTAATTGTATTGTTGGGAGAATTTGTTTCGTTACAAAGTCTGACATTTTATTCAAGCTGCCATATCATCTTTACATAAACGTTAGAAAATTTGGAATAAGTATACGCTGTGAGGAAATAAGATTTTTTCTTAATAGGCTCTACAGACATCAATTCGCCTGGTTAGCGAAAGTGTGAAAATCATAAAATTCCGTTGACAATGTATGAATGAATTGTTTATATGCACTTATTCTTTCCGATATTATAGTTGCCACTTATTCAAACCAAGCGCAACCCAGGTTGCGTTACTGCGTTCTCACCGAGAAGCTGCCGAGAGGCCGTCAGCTCCGAAGTTATGCACTTTATGCAATTGTAGTAAGGCAAGTCAATTAAATATAATAATAAATAATATTTAACTTTATTTAAGTCCTTGGGGGTGGTTAGAGTCACAGGTGGTTAGGATAGGCAGTGTCGCCTTAGCGTTAGGAGACAGGGTAGATATGAATATTGTGCTACCACCCTGGGGGTTAGCGTCAAGAGGTGGCTAGGTAGGCAAGCGCCTTAGAGTTAGGAGACAGGGTAGTTATTGGATAGGGTTGACCGCATACTGAGGTAGGTAGCGTCACCAGGTGGTTAGGATAGGTAGCTTCACCTTAGCTTGAAAGCACAAATAGATACCAGTATATTCCAGTTCATCTTATCTAAGATTTACGCATTGCTAAATGTCATAAAAATTTGCGCACAGTGTGGCAACTCAGAAATAATAAAAGTTGTTCGGTCTTCCGAGCGGCAAGCAGTATCAGCGTTTTCTGTTTTCCTTGTCCTTCATTTATTGCTGGGTTACTACCGTTTTCTGCAAATGTGAACGAAAACGGCATTTATTCGCACGAAATGCCTTTCCTTAACTAATTCTTTAGTGGCACCGCTCACTCTCGGATCACCCGCGTGTCATGCCTGTTTGCACCTTTCGTTGTTTCATGGGCTCTTCAATGCTTTTGGACCATTCAACCGTTATTCAGCCAATCAAATTGAGTCCCTTGTGCTTTGTGTTTGACTGTGCTTCGCGGGTTATCTATTCACATCGCTGCTGCCTGCTCGCTTCGGGTTAGACCGTTAATTAAATTTATCCCTCACACCACTTACAATATTATGGCCTTATACCTCTAAATTCTATGGCGGGTTAGGGTGCGTCACTTTTAATTTTCCTGTTGGGAGATATTTGTTCGTTTACAAAATCTGACATTTTATTCAGGGCTTGCAATATCATCTTTAGATAACGTTTAGAAATTGTGAAAGATTATACGCTGGCAGGAAATAAGATTTCTTAATAGGCTCTTACAGGCATCAATTCGCCTGGTTAGCGAAAGTTGAAAATCACCAACTTCCAAGTTGACACATGTATTAATGAATTGTATTCTAATTTGCACTTAATCATTACGGATATTATAGTGCACCTTTATTCAAACAAGCTCAACATGTTGCTACTGAGGTTCTCACTGAGAGCTGCGAGAGCCGTCCGCCTCAATAGTTATGACTTTAATTGCACTTGTGTTAGGCAAGTCAAATTAAAATAATAATAAAATAATATTGGACCATATGCGGGCGTTGGTAGCGTCACCAGGTGGTTAGGATAGGCAGTGTCGCCTTAGCGTTAGGAGACAGGGTAGGTAGTAGGGTAGGGTAGTACTGAATATTGTGTTTTACCCCAACTGCGGGTAGCGTCCACTAGTGGTTTTCGGATAGGCAGCCGTCGCCTTAGCGTTAGGGGACAGGGTAGTTATTGAATATTTGGAACCCATACTGAGGTAACCTCGCCAGGTGGGTAGGATAGGTAGCTTCACCTTAGCTTTGAAAGACAAAGTAGATGACCAGTATATTCCAGTTCATCTTATCTAAGATTTACGCTGGCTAAATGTCATAAAAATTTGCGCACAGGCAACCTCAGCCATAATTGTTTCGTATTCCGAAGCAGGCAAGCAGTACAAGTTATCAGCAATTTCTGGTTTCCTTTCCTTCTTTCTTGCTGAAGAAAAAATGTTATTATTAATGCCCGCTTTTACGGTTAACTCATAGTGCTGTGATTACACGAATGATAAATTACTAAAGAACGCATTTGTGAAAATATCTCCAATTTGTTTCTTTAAATGCATCAATAATATGCTAATCGCGGTTGGTGTGTGTTTTATTTTGTTAGGTGTAATTAACAGGTCAGAATGGTCATTTTGTAAAGCAACCCCGAACAGTCCATGTCCCAATTTTACAGCATATTACCGTTATGATTTAAATGGTCCAACCTTTCCAACAATGTCATTTTCTCCGACATGGTTGGAGCGAAATAATTAAAGGAGGGCGAGTTTTGTTGTAGCGGTCGAGTCACTCACCTTTCACCAATGCGGCCCAGGTTACGATTCCCGGTTGAGCCATTGCCGTATATGTGAATTTGGTTGCCGATCAATACTCGTCCTCGCAGGTTTCTCCGAGCACTTTGGTTTCCTCTGCATCTAAAATCGAACTTCTTCCCATAAAATCTTCCCCCGTTGTTTGGAGGCATCCCTGATTTAATTGCATATAACATATGCCTGGCCAAATGCCGAATGTCGAAGCGAATGCCGTGTTCTCGGGTGTTAGGCCTATTGTATTAGTTATGCTTAAACACCAACTGACACGGGCATGTGAATCTACTCAGAAGGGACAAGCTTGAGGGATATTTTTTAGCTGTTAATATTGACCAAACTCGGATCCAAATTAAAAAAGACCCTTAGACACTTAGATCCTTGATAGTCACTGTGGTTATCACGCATAATACTAAAACTTACACAAAAAAAGGCCTTATGGTGCCAGAGTAAATTCTCCGTGGAATGAATTGGACCATTCAACCCCAAAAATGTACAATTAAGTCAACAGCTTTCTGTCCACTATTAGGGACACCTTAGATGTAAGTGATTTTTAAAAACACTTTGATCAATTTTGACCTGATTGGTTCATTGTGATCAAAAATATGAAAAACTCGAATGATAAGCACAAAAGCTACCTATTGACGTTTCCTGAGATGTAAGCTGCAAAGGTTTCCTGGAAAAATTTGTGCACGAAGGGTATTGGACTGAGGTAATCCTGTTTTGACAATTTTGATATTTTTTGGCCAATTTACCACAAAATACTATAAATCGAATGGCTTCCATATTATCCACTTAAATATTAATCCTTTGAGGTGAAAGGATATGTTCTAATAGATTATTTTCAGACATGATGTAATTTTCGACTGATTTACTATTTTTGACCAATTTGACCTTTTTTGGCCATTTTGGACCCCCAAAATAAAAATTGAAATGGTTTCATTTACCACTTAAATATGACTCCTTTGAAGGTAAAGGAACATGTTCTGATCGATTATTTTAAGAAGGACTGTATTCGACTCTGAATTACCTATTTTGGACAATTTTGACTTTTTGGCCATTTTGAACCAAAAATTGTCAAATTGGATGGCGTATCCACATATCACTTAAATAGGACTCATTGGAAGGTGTAAATGGACAGTTTTGATAGATTATTTGAAGAAGGAAATGCATTTCGACTGATTACCTATTTTGGGACAATTTTGACCCTTTTGGCCAGTTTGACCCCACCCATTTATAACTTGGATGACTTCCAGATATCCGTAAACTATGACTCTTTGAGGTATTATGGACATGTTCGATGGATTATTTTAAGAAAGGAATAGATTTCCGACCTGATTTCCCTATTTTGGACAATTTTGACCTTTTTTGGCCATTTTGTTACCCTAAAATAAAAAATGTAGAAAGGCCAAACACCCCATACGTTGATGACACCCCATGGTGGTA
>JAMKCH010044786.1:0-118566 GCA_023653785.1 Ophioderma brevispina | reverse complement strand
CCAAAGATGCAAAAACCGGGGTTCGAGAAAAATGGGGGATTCTTTCTGGAAAAATCTCATGTCTCTTTAAAATATGGTGATCGTACAGATGCTAAGTAGATTAAGACCTGATGGATATGTAGCAGTCATGGTAAACAAAATAACGCAATGAAATTTAGGTGGTTTAGTAAAAAACAAGAAAATTATGCCATTCTAGACATTTAAATTATTGTACCAACTGAACGATTTTGGGGAAGGGACAATGAAATTAGCAGCCTATGAATAGATACCTTGGATGTCGGATGGATGTATGTCTGTGCTTTCCCCAAAAAAATGTTAACCCTGCTGTGTTCAGTTGTGGGTAGTCAAATGTTGACCCCGGATGTTGACCTTCCAAAATTATTTTCAAATATTAAGAAACAATTCGATGAAATGTGGATAATTATTCTGTTAGTCTAGAAATATTTCATAATGCATCGAATCCTTTAAGCAAGAAGGCAATCAGTCCATTGAAAGCAATGTTTTAGCCATGTAGTGATAGGTTAAAAAGAAAAAAAAATATCTTGCCTCAGTAAATGCATGTCCCATGGTATAGCGTGAAGTCAGATCAGCAGGGACTTTCTTCTTAGGGCTGACTTTAGTTCTGGTGCGTAAACGAGTACCTGAGAAGTTTTGATTTTGGTGTCGTGCTATCAATATTACACATGACCTCTACTGGCAGTCAGTTGGTCACGCTGTTTGTTATTTGATATGGTGTACCATCACCAATCACATATTTAGAATTATCAAAATTTGTAATTGTCATTCAAATCCTCATTCTGCCTTAACTGATTTTTGTATTATTAGGTATGAAAAGTAAGTAAAGTAAGCAAATGGTTAAAGGGAGCCCAAATATACTAATTTGCAATAAAAAAAAAATCCCTCACCCTATATGGCCTTGATTGGCTTGATATGGCAAAGTTTCAATTTGATTATGATTCTTTTGCTTATGATTAACGTATGTCCTAATAAACGAACCGGGGGCGGTCATTTTTCACAAAGTGGGGGTTTATTACAGTCAAAATGGAAAGTCAAAAATCCCCGCCAAAAATCACCTACCCAGTTTATAAAAGGGTGTGCAGTGCGCGTGCCTGGGGCATTCAATACGTTTTGATGTGCCGTGAAAGCATTGATGCGCAGAGATTATGATATGAATTACAACAGTCCCGGCCATTAATCATGTGATTTAGGTAAACTGAACTATTTCTTGAATGGTTTTATCAAAAAATCGTAGGGGCGTTTATTAGAGCAGGGGCGTTATTAGAGCAGGGGCTTTTTATTAGGAACAACCGGGTGAATCTTCCCAATATAGTACACCTGTCATCCGTGGCATTTTAGTAATGAAAAACAAAAGAAGTGGGGTCAAACGAAGGATAAAATGGTCATGGAAAGGACAGAATAGGTGGGTAGTTACACAGTCGAGGAACTCGACTGTGTTTTTCCTTCTGTCGTCTTCTTGTCTCTTTCTGTCATCAGGCTTAATATCTCAGACATGCAAAACATAACTAAGTGGCCAAAAACTGGTGAACAAGGGACAAGTACATACACACCAACTTTGACCTGACCAGTTGGTGTCAAAGGTCATGATAGGGTCACAGGGATTAACAACATTAAACCAGTATAAAATCTAGCAATTAGCTCAAATCTCAAAAACTAATACTGTCATCTTGTAGGGCTGATCAACAACTACAAAAAAGTTAATTATGACTTTGTTATATGACGCAGAATGTAGGGGTCACAGGTTCAACATACATCAAATTTGTTTATATTTTCAAACACTCTCTTCTACAGATTACTAGTATGATCATGTGACTCATATGTGTGGTGTAGTTGACATCCCCTACAAAAGTTATTTTTATTTAATGAAATTTTGATCAAAGGTCATGCGGGGTCAGTAAGGTCAAAAAAACTTCCTTTATTGTGTATTTGTGAAAAATTTAAAACAAGGTCAATAGAACATCTTTTAGCCAATCCGGTATGACTTGAGGAGAGGTCAATTAAAAGTACATCATTGACCCCATCATTAACACATGGTTAGGGGTCAAAGGTCAAAATACTTCATTTGTTACACTTCAAACCACTACTCCTCCACAAATTACATGTATGATCATTGACTCCCATTGTAGTGGTTAGTTTGACCTTCCCTTACAAAATTACTTAATGAAAATTTTGATCAAAGGTCATGTGGGTCACAAAGCTCAAACTCCTTTACGGTGTGTAAAATAAATAGGACACATGCTGAAGTTTGCCTGAAGTGATCTTTTGCATTTAACATGTTGAAAATTTTTTTCGAGGTCAAAGGTCATCAAGATGCAAGGTAAATTTTCAAAATGCTCTGACAGTGCTTGAAATTTAAACGGAAAATGTCCTTATGCCATTCGAAACATGCTGAAAATATTTGATATTAAAGGTCACTTAGTCAAAGGTAACTACCTGACTGTGTTCAGAATCGTCTCCCCAGATCTAGTTTTATTGCTTCAGTAAATGTGTAGAAATAAAACAGTACATGTATATTAAAGCCAACGGTTGGTAGTTGGAATAAATTGATTTTTTTTTAATATTACTAGTGTAAATAATAACTAAATGGAAAAACACAGTGCAAATGGGCTTATTTGTGCTGAGTACTTAAAGTATAACATTTATTTCAAAAATTATTAGCTAAAATTTGGCCAGCATATGATCGTCGAAGATTGTTCTTGTATTCGTAGCTTTAAAACTAATTCATAACGGGACATTAAGATTCCAAAACAGGCATGACATTCCCTTAACTGTATTCATTGTACTTAAAATTTGTTATTTTCAAAAGAACAATGGAATTAGCTGTACTGTGCATACCATCATACCGAAATCAAATGCCTTTTTCACCAGATTAAGGAATTTCATGCAATATTCGTTGCAAAATTTCTCCAAAAGTTAATCAAACAAGGCGGTTCTCGCACCACAAAGGTCCCCCGCCAGTCGCTATAGTAAATGGAGGGAAATATAATTTAAGATAACAGGGAGAATGTGATGGAAATAAGGTGGTTCTCAAACATGAGGCTGCTGCCACAGCAGTTGCAATTTGACGGTATCAATGTTGACTACATTGGACCATACATACTATTTGTAGTTATTTGTCCTTTGATGACCTTTGACCTTGAAATTGACCGTCAAAATTTTGGAATGAATGCTACTACACCCTCAGTTTCATGACCCTACTACACTGTAGTTGATTGACCTTGGATGACACCGCATGTGACCTTCGGCACTGAAGTTGACCACACCCACAAGTTTCATCATACTGCCACATGCCAAGGCTTATAGCAATTTAATCCCCGTTTTTGACCAAAATTGAACCCATTTTTGACATATTTGAACTTTGACCATTCCACATGACCCATCTCCGAACTCATCCGCCGCCTACTTGGCGCAACACTAGGGTGCGAAGAGGGACACCCATACTTGCTTAGATAAAAAGATATGTGTTTACAAGGTTTGTAGCAATGTAGCACTATTTTGACCATATTTGACCTTTGACCCATGACGCATGACCCACTTCAGATCCATGCCAACACGTACTTGATAACAATCTAGGTTGCGAAGAGGCCACCCACCGCTTGCTAGATCCAAAGAATATCGCGTGGGACCCCTACACCACACACACAACGCACGGACGGAAGAGCATTTCTATAGTCCCCCTTCGCCAACAGAAGTTGTCGGGGGACCAACTATGACAATTCTATTCCAATTAGAATACATGGATACAAAGTATTATTGGGTTCAGATTTTAATGACCGTGAGTACATTAAGAGCAAATGGGTGCCATATTTCTGTCCGTAGCTTTCAACGCCCCAAAAACTCACTAAACTCACTGAGCTGACGACGCTAGAAAAAAGCACTAAGTCCAAAAAGAGTGATAGTCATCGTACGAACACACATACGGACACAAAATCGCGGTCCGGGCCAGCGGACACCCTAGGGCTTGCAATCCATGGTCATTGGAATGGGGCACCAGAGGCCTCTAGTTCGAATCACACCCAAAATGTCCACTCTTTTGTTCTTTACCTTGTATCCCTTTACCCTTCTTCCTCCTCCTCATCATGGATAGAAAATGAAAACAGTGTAGGGTTAATATTTGGAGGGTATTGGTAATGACCAAAAAACAACCAATCCACCAAAAAAATTCAACATGTTTGTGATGGGGCACTGCATTTTCAAGTGTTATATGAGTGTAATATTGCTCTAAAATTCAAGATTTATTTTTGCTGTTTGATTTGCATCAAGAATGCTACCAGTTAAAGACACTATCAGTGATTTATATCCGAAAGTCAAAATATATGAAATTTCCAGGAATAGCACCAAGGGAAGGATAAGTCTCATAAGTTACTTTTCCAACTGAAGAATTGACAGAAAAGGAAGAAAACGGAAGTGTTCAAAGTCGGAATTCTCCATTAAATTACGTGTTGTAGTAAGTGTGTGTACGGACAGTAATGATTAACATTTCTGATTTTCTCCTTATTGGGTTGCTTCTGGTCCTATTCGTTGCAGGGTATGTTAGGATTATCCTAGTACTTGTTACAAACATGCAAAAATCTGATTTTTTTTTTTGATGATTTTTTTCGATGTTCTGATTAGAAAATCACTGATAGTGCCTTTATATGGCATGTGGCATAAAGCAACAGTTTCTTACCCCAGTTGCATGGAATATCTCCCAAGTAACAAAACAAAGTCGCCTTCAAAGAAAAGGAAAGGGACGGTGCTGCAGCCAAGTTGGGAAATAAACTGGGGAGGGAAGAGTGGTATCAGTATCATCCCAGGTGGGGTCTGTGATCTCCTGTGATGTGACATGTGATAATGCTCAAGGTGGAAAAGATACACGGTTAACCAATATGGAGTGAAAAAACATGAAGATGTCTGAGAAAATAAAAGATGACTTAGCTCTGTTGTTGGGCTAAATTAAAAAGTTAATGCTGAGTTTGTTTGATTGTGAAGAGTATTAGTAAATAATTATTTTGCGTTGCTGAGGGAAAACTGTTAAACTGAAGCAACTGAACAAAATGTGTGGACCGTTTTCTCTCTGCGAATAAATGGATTAGGGAAGGTTAAAGCGGAGGCTGCACCAAACACTATATGGAGGGATGGTTTAGAAGTTACCAAAATCAGGAATATTTGACAAGGATTCCAATGATGCCTTTGATTCAGCTGATTAGTTGATAATTGTAATAAAACACAGAAAAGACTTTTTGACAATCGGCTGTATACCGACATCTAAAGACAAATGCTGTATCATTCATGGTTAAAAAAGGGAGAATTTGGAGAAAACATAGTGTTCAGATGATATCTAGGGTATTTAAAAAAAAAAATTCAATTTGTATTAAAACAAACATGTCTATTGTCTAAATGTAAGAGAGCAAATTAAGGGGAAATATCCCTCCTAGGATTCAGGCACCACCTCAGAGAAGAACATTTCTGAAGAGCCTATTTAGGACATTGATGTCATTGATTACATGGTCAACTACTGATTTGTACAAGAAATCCTAAAATGTCTTCGTCTTTCTTTTATTTCAGCCCTGGGTCAGGTGATGTTGTACGTTGATGGCATGAATGGAGTTCTAGAACACAATGAACAATACGGTGGTTATACTCCCCGGTATAGCATCTAAGGTAAGTCAACCCAAAGCACATACTTCGATCATTTCTATAAATTTTTTTCCATTGGGCATAAAAAAATTGTTGGTTTGGCGACACCCGACCGACCCTAAAAAAACCTACCGACTCAAAGTTTTTATGCAATTAGACAAAATAAAAAAAAAAAGATCGCCACCGACCCATTATTTTCATCCACAATTAAAAATTTTTTTTTTTACCAACACAAAGACGAAAACCTAACAAAACAAGACAACAAAGCAACTTCAACAAGTAAAATAAAATCTTGCTATGTCATGAAAAGATTTAAATGTCAGCATTTGTATCATTTAGAGTAAAACATTGAGATCTAAAAAAAAATTCTTACCGACCGACCGACCGACCAACTGACCCTGATATTTTTCTCCGTTACGCCAAACAACATATTTTTTTTATGCCTTGGTTTTCCAACACTGTTACAGACTAGAATTGATTGAGTAGTATTGTGTACCTGAGTGTTTCATCAAAGCTGAATTTCAAATCAAATTAGACCCATGGTATAGTCGTTATTTTTGTTGGTACAGGGTGTCCCAAAAAATTAAACCCCAATAGTGTCGGGTTACTTTTGGGGTCACTCTAAAATGATCAAAAATTTAATACTTGAATATCTGATTGTTTTCTGGAAATCCAAATGTGGTCAAGGTCTTGAAACTGTTTGTTTGAATTAAAGGTTAAAGATCATAATAGTTTACAATATGTAGAGTAAACTTTCTGGAGGTGGAACTGGGCAGGGGTAAGCTTTAGACAGGAAAGGTAGTTAGGTCAGGTAGGTGGGGAATTGCTATATTTAACTGGATAGGGAAATATTCCAGTCATTAAGAAAAAATCCTATAAAGAAATGAGAGAAAGGATAAATAATGTTGTCTGATAGAATTTAGAATTATTGGGCAAAGTCACCACCAGCTAGCATAAAAGATAATTAAAATGCATGTGATCCATTCCATTGGTCAATCCCAACACATTGGATGTATTATAAACATGTGTGGCATTAAGTTTGTCTACTCGAGACATACTTAAATTTTTCAAGTTACACACACTCATTTCAGATTGGTGAAACTAACATTAGACATGAACACAAGCCAAGTAATAAACAGTTGTGGAAGGGAGTGCTGCGTATATATTCAGGGCAGTCTCGTTCCCACATCTAATGTGGTTAACACGTAGCAGGTGAATGAGAGAAATGTTGTGTCTGCAGTAGAAGGCAATGGCTGCTGTATGTGATATCAATGACTGTACTATGTTAAAGATGCTTTGGGGTTTCTGAGGGCCAAGAAATCCTAGATTTTGACGTCATCATTGGTTAACAAGTAATCACAAAATCTTGGCCAAAAATTCTAAATGTGTAATACATTATCAAGCAAAACTAAATGATATCTAGAGATATTTATCTATTCTGTAATAGTGGGTTTTATTTAGAAATTTAGACAAGTCCAAAAGCAGTTGATGTGAAAGTTAAGTATGACGCATTCGCTAGACTGTATTCTTACCACATCTAACGTTGAGTCAGCTGACACAAGACAGTTGGGTTGTGAGGAACGTGTCATGGGTGGTAATTTTGTAGTCGACAGTGAGTAAGTATTCTTGTCACGGCTATTGGTGCCAAGCAGGTACCTAGTATCCACATTCCAAAATAAAGTAGAAATAAATTTGTTTTTCCAATTTAAATAAATATGAGAAGTAGTGTTAATTTACTATGGTACTAAGTAGAAACTTTTTCATAGGTCTTAACTAGGAAATCAATTTAGAGAAAGAATAGGATTTTGGTTCAAAAATGAGATAAAAAATTATCTTTACACTTGTTTACAATATTAGCCACATAACTTGCAGGCTATATGGAAAGGTAGGCCTTATAGATACTGGGGTAAGCCTAAAATCTCTGTTAAGTTGTTTTTACCTTTTGTGATAAATTAAAATTTCTGACAGTCCTACCTATGCTTGCAATGATATAAATGTACAAAATGAGAATTAAAAAAAAATGTGAGTCTCAGGATGTGATTGTTCAGGTATAGAGAAAACATGCCTGAAAATGGTTATTTTTGGACAATTTTCAACAGAAAATGATAAAACAGCTCAAATTTATTAGTGAATCTAGTTGCGGCTAATGTAAGAATGTGGATTCAGCTAAGATACATTTTAAAAACTTGTATAATATTTTTGACCATCTCAAAATATACTTCTGATTATTTTGTAATTAATTGAATAGTTGGGAAGAAAGTTGTTTGTCTTTCACTGCTGGTGAAAATGTGGGGTTTTGGGTACATGATAGAAAAAAATTGCACAATCATGCAAAGTTACCACATAGGTGCACCAACTATAAATGGTGGTGGGATTGGTGTTTGTGTTTCACCAGTGGGTGAAAAGTAGTGGTTTGTGTAAAGTGAGATGAGAAAGCTGCATTATAGTGCAAAGTCATAGAGGAAATGTGCAATGCATGACCAAGAATAGGGATTAAAAAGGCGTAATGTTTGAATTGTGCTTTGTTTCTGTGGTACTAGAAAGTACAGAAGGAAATGCCCTCTGCAGGACCCTACTCCCAATTCTAGAAAAATACAATGCTAGGGAGTCTAACTTTAAACCCAGGTTTAAACATGGGTTAGTCCTTCATCAGTGGACCTTTTTCTTTCATCCTTCAAAGAAAGTATGATATCATAGATGAGAAAAATTCCAGTGGCGTAGCCAGCTTTTTTTTCAGGGGGGCAAGCATATATTAAAATTTGTTAGTATAGTATATGGCCTATGTAAATCACTAATTTTTCAGGGGGGGCAAGATTCCCCACAGGGGGAGGGCAGCTGCCCCCCTGGCTACGCCACTGAAAGTTCAAGGACCACAAGAAATTTCATGATCATGCTAAAAAATCCCGAAGTACTAGCACCTTGTGGGCTAAAATGAGTGTAAAAGTCAGCGGTTTCATGTTTTAAGAATAGGATTTTTGTGGGATCACATGACCTTATTGAGGTAAAATTTCCCCAAACTGGTGCATTTTGGGATTGACTCAAAACCCCCTCTGCCCTGATATAGACCAAGGTCTAAAGTTAGACTCCCTTCATTCCAGCTTAATTATTTTTGATTAAAATAACATTTTGGTGGTGTGTGGAAAAGACCTAAAATAGCATTTTCAGTGTGCCTTTTGTATGCTAGAACAATCAAGTTGAAAGACTTGGGATAATTTCATTATTACATTTTGAGGTCTGACAAACATTTTCTTATTCTTTTTTAATCAATAATTAAAGGTGCATCTTTGGGTCCCCCTGATTTACCTGGAAGTAGTATCGATTTTGATATCAGATGAAAGGCAGTATTTTTCTCATTGTCGTCCTGAAATTTGAGCCCTCAAATCCATTTCATTCCCAAGATATAAACCAAAAAACACTGTTTTAGTGGTTAACCATCATTATTAGCACAGTATTGAATAGGGCTTTGCAACATGCATTATTGCGTCTACCATCAAAACCGCAAGTTTGTTTCCCACGGTACTTGATGGGGTGTATGTGCAAGTGCCAGGCTTTCATATCAAGTAGAGAGCACAATACACATAAATCGGAACAAGCACCTTTAAAATAAAGGCAAAGGAATAAAATTTAAAAATATTAATTTAACCTATATTCAAGATTTTACATGCTCTGGGAGTTTTTTGTCTGTTATTGTAAAAACATGCAAAAATAAGAGTTTTTTTGTTCCTTTTTCTAAATGGAAGGAAAATAGCATCCTTATGTTGCCAAGCTCATTAATACACAAAATTTATTAATGAAAAGTGTTTGTTGAAAAAAAGTAGCTGGAATTGTGTAAACTATTGTAGTATTCATAGAATTATGGGAGTGTATTTGACATAGTAATAAAATCCTTTCATTTTGCACTGGTTTGAAAGTCCACAAACAGAGTCAAAATGTCCCTCCGTTACCGTGGAATTGCCCATCATATCAGTAGACCTAGTAGTCCAAATAACTGTAGTTTGTATGAATTTGTGATGAATGTAAATATTAGCAGGGCTGACATTTCAAAAGGATCTTTATAAAGGCAGACTATATAGTGATGAAATTCAACATGTATTTTCAAATTGTGTAGGATTTAATGGTCTAGAAACACTGGCTTGGAAAGTTTGAAAAGAATTTACATTCATTGTTTTCACATTGCATTATGTTTAAAAAGGTATGTTTTTTTTTAGAATAATGGATACAAGTTCCAAAATTAAGCCGGTGTAGGCAATCATTTGATAAAGACGTCTTTTAAACATGAGCTGGAAAAGTATGACAACTTTTAAAAACTAGAAACTGTTTTGTTGGGTGGTTCAGTTTGAGATTGTAGTTGCTATAGTTACAATAACCTAATTTCCAGCTTAAAGAATTAGCCTACCTTCTTCAATTGATAAATTAATTAAATCCTGTAGGCTTAGAGAAAGTACTTGACCTTATTAAATAACAAACTACAATACAATGTAAAATCATATGGCAGTTTTGCAATATAATAAATTTCAAGATTGGAATTGCCACCATTTCGTCATGTTTACCAAGTCTAAGATTTCACTGTTGATTGTATGAGTTTTTAATACTAATTTTTAAGCCTCAGGATTAGATTTTGCCATTAGATTTGTCATTTGGTATTAAATCAAAGATCAATTGTCCCTGTGTTAATTGATTTGGCAACCATTACTGTCAACAAATTAGCCCCTAATGTGTGACATTACACATGAATGTTAACATGCTGTACTAGTACTTAGTAATTATGATTTTGAAATATTTCTATATTGAAAAAAAAATATTTGCTGTGAGATGGGATTCTGTCCATATAGCAAAGTGAACAGCACAAAGTCCCCATCTTTTATGTCTGTCTGTCTTGCTGTCCCTGTTTCTTCCTCTGTGTCTCTCTCCCCTCAAGTAGTCCTTTGTTTTCAGTCTGTCACTGCCTGTCTATCCTGTCTGTCTGTCCATGTGTTTTGTTTCTCCTACTGTCACAATAACTCTATAAATATAGATACACTTTGATAATGTTATCATTGAAGGATGCATCTTTATAAGAAGGTTCTGATCTTAAGGAAATATGTTACATGCAGACATGATTAAACATAATCACAAGAACATGAAGTATCCATTTATCTTCCTAAATGGCTTTAGCACATGATTGGCAGTCGGCATTCACTGCTTTTACAGTTGTTTATGAAAATAATGATATCACATCACTAGATGGCTTTTAAAATCGCAGCTGTCTTGAGTGAGAGCTTGCTAAATATTAAAATATTTTCAGTTATTTTTTTATATAGGACTATTTGTTAGTATTGCAACTCATGAATTATTAAAATTAATTAACTTGGACTATAAGGGTAATCAACACATCTAAAAACAAAACCCAAGGAAAGAATTTTTGAATTGTTCCACCACCCAATGAATTTGGCAGCCTCAATGGAATAAACTTTGTGTTGAAGGATGCTGTGGCAGAATACTAAATTCATCCCACAAACAAACTTAAACATCAAGAAACAAACAACAAAACAGCAACAAACAACAGCAAAACTAAACAAACAAAAGCAACCAAAATAGTAAACAAACAAACAAACTAAACCAGAAAAGGCCCTCAAAACAATAACAAAGATCAATAACAACCACAAAATCCCCCCTTTAGTATTTTCTACAAGACTCTTAATATTCTTCAGAAATTCACAGGCCTTGTGAAATTTAGTAAACCTACACTGAACAAAACATTGATTAGATATTAAAAACCTTTCTAAACCAAACACTATTGACACCATATTTTTAAACATTTGAAATATCTGTTTAATATTTAAATACCTAAACATATTTAGGCATTTGATGGTATGTGTTTAGGCATTTGATGCCAATTGTTTAGCAATTTGATGTGTGTTTAATACCTTAACAATAATTTGCAACACACTTCTAAACCCTATTTTTGCAGTGTGTGTTCGGTATACAATATGATTATTCAATGATACAAACCCTTAAAAAATAATTTAAAGGTGCAACGAGAGATTTCACACATCAGGTGTCCCTAAAAAATCGAAAGTACTGATTTTTGCCCTGATGTAAAGCTTTCCATCAAAATATCCCTGTCTGAAAGGATTAAGCTGAGAAATGTTTCTATGGTACAGAAATTGTGAAATTTCTAATTTCGAAATTCAGCCTGTTTATATTGAAATATAAGCAAATCAAAATTCCCTTTTTTCTCTCTTCTAAGACATTTCTGTAGCCAAAATCAAGGTAAGAAATCTATTGTGTGTCTAATCTATATGGAATTACTATTATGACACAATATTTGGGTGCCTCAAAATCTCTCGTTGCACCTTTAATCATATCATTCCAATAATCTTAATAATGTCTCAAGACAATATCTCAAACACTCAAGCATTCAGGATGTTAAGAGAGGATTGCCAATTACACCAATAAGGATGTAAGAAATGATGATAATTAACACCTCAACTTTAGTTTTATGAACCCTGTAGACATTCTCTTGCGTGATGTCAAAGCGTGAGCTGACTCATCCCTAAGGCAGGCTAGTATAGAGTTTGTCTCACAGAAATAGAGAGGAATAAAAGACCAAAATATACCGTTGATTATCAATATCAGCTCAGGTCATGGCCTTATTGGGCTTTTAGTTATGTTTCTAATTAACATATTTGGATTATTTACTGAAAACTTGAGTATACTGAATTTTAAATAATTTAGCATTCATTATATGAATGTAATGGTAATTATATTACTTCAAAATACAGACCAGTCAAGAGTCTAGAGAAAATAATAATATTTCATAATTAAATTTGCATTATTGGTAAATGTATTTATTTGAAATAAGTTTTGGGGTCAGAAGTTTTAAAAGTGCATTTTGTGATACCAACACTTTCTGTTTCATTAATGTTTCTATAGACGGCCTTAAGAAAAGCTTATTCGCAATATTTTAGTTGATTGCAATCTTGCAGTTTTGCTTTATGAGCAATTCCTTGTTTCCCATGGTCCCATAGGCCGCTGTGCTGTAATTTCTGTCAATTTACAGACAGAAATACAAAAAAATTGAGAATTTCTTGCACTTAACAACCGAATTTGAACATAAGATTAGGTACACATGGATTACTATTAAAGGGTAATGGTTCAATGCAAAATACAAAAAAGGGGTAATCTGTAATACAGAAAAGCAAGCTCAATAATATTTCCAAGGCATTTCACTATTGAATAACAAGAGCTTCTTTTTTCTGGGATGTAATATTGTATATTTGCTTGACCATGATGTGTGTGACATTTGATGCCAACTGAAAGGTGGAAATTAGTTCACTGGTATTTCAAATAGTTCATTTGCAGCTAGCTCTGGTCGTGTCTAGTTCAAAACTAATGTCATGTTGTATCATATTTTCCAATTGATTTGGGCATCTGTAACTTGCCTTTAATAAGCTGCATACTTAGAGGGTCCTACTGTATTTCTATTGGCTGAAATCAGAGACACTAAATATTTTGTCTAAAGAATCGTCTCACCTCTTTAAAGAAGTAGTAAACTGTAAAATGTTTTTGTTGATTTCATATTTTAAAGAAATAAATTTTAGGAGCAGTATATTGACATCCAGATTTATTAAATTCAGGCCAGTTTTTAAAATAAGCTCCACAATGCTATGTTCAAGTAGTCTTGGCTTTAAATAGGTTACTGGACCCAGACTTTCATTGTTGCCAAGCTAGAATAGGGTGAAATTAAAGGGGGATGGCCCGATTTAAGTACATGAAGTCTTCATCTTGATAGAATGACCTTCACCCCAAAACACCATCTGTAAAGTTCAGCACCAATATTTCAATCCATTTTGATGTGAGAGCTAGAAACATGATTTTGTAAGCCCCATAGAGTATTTTGTAAAATTAATATTGGTCGACCAAAATGGAGTACATTTCGCTCATAACTTCCAAACCAAACACCCTTTAGCCCTAAAATTCCACAGGGTAAATGAGAAAAATAGTAGCTTTCTTTTGATCCCAAAATTTTGACCACTTCCGGTAAAATCTGGGGTTCTGGGAATAAGGCTATTAGCGATCAGGCATGGACCTTTAAATAGAAATTGCATTTAGAAATTAATTTTGTTAACATTAGACAAATAAATTACTTCCAATGCTATCAAGATTCAAGAGGTGTCTCTTTCATTATATGTAAAACTACAATTAGATAGTTGATTGGTTTTATAGGCTTTATTCTGTATAGGGATGATTGATTTCTTACATCCAGGAATTACATAAGTTCTGGAAACTTTTAAGAGCCATCTATTTTAGGACATGATGTACATTTTGCCTACTTTTTGCCATTTCTCCCCTACTTATATGAATTTTTAAAAAGTGACCCTTTCAGGTGAGTGTCTCTCAACTCCCAAGTTTTGGAATGACAAAATATTTCTTGATAACTTTTTGTTCATTCAAATGTTGGTGATTAGGTGTTAAACCATTGGTGATAGCAAAATTTCGGTGCTTGGCTGTGCCAATGTTTGTATGTGTGTGGGTGTGGGTGTGTCATTGTATGCTTGTACCCTCCCATTTTAAGGTTAATTTTCCACCAGTAAGTATTTCTGTTTAAAAAGCCATTTATCTATTTGTGGAAAACTTTTAAAAGAGTGTAAGGTGATTCTCCCCCATTCCACCCCTTTCCTCCCCCCGTCCCCTCTTCCTCACCTGCTCCCTCCCTAAAAATGCAACCATGTCATGGGATTGATTTTCCTAAGGGATCACCTATTATGTTACAGGGAAGATAAGTTTTCAGTTAGGTCCTTTCAACTTTCATGTCAAGAACATTAAAAATGTTAATATGTAGTTTAAAAGGTAAGATAATATGAATCATGTTTCTTTTGTACCTTGATAAGACTGTTCTCATTGTCAGCCCACTTTGAACTTGTGCAACAATTCCACTCAAAGCCAAATAGTCAATGTATGCGACCGAGGAAAATGGTGAGGAATTCATCCGAGTGTTCTATTATTTTTGGCTCTTGCCAGTGTGATGACGGCATTAATTATTACATTTGCAGGTGTTTACCGATATTAGCGGAAAAGTATTTTTGATATTATTATTCCGAGCACAGAAATTGGCCCAATTTTTAGCTCCCAGCAAACGTTATGTACTATTTTTAATTCACTACAAGCATTCAGTCTCATATTTAGGGGGTTGCAGTTAAATTGCCTATATATATACCATGTGTTAAAAGGTTATAAGAGTGCTGCACTGTCAAATCATCTGGGGCCAGAAGCCAACGAGCGACGCCAGAAAACTTAAAAGGTTAAATCTTGCCCCCATTTCGTGGCTTCGGACCACCTTTGAACATTGAGGCACCAAACCAAAAATGCTTTCCAATGTCATTGTTCCAGAATGGAGCCAAGGGCACTCTCTAAGTTTTTGCCGGTGCTTTTCAGATACATACGTTTGGGGTTGAA
Organism: Ophioderma brevispina; assembly: GCA_023653785.1. Classification (NCBI taxonomy): domain Eukaryota; kingdom Metazoa; phylum Echinodermata; class Ophiuroidea; order Amphilepidida; family Ophiodermatidae; genus Ophioderma; species Ophioderma brevispina. The sequence continues at coordinate 103,491 of JAMKCH010044786.1, read as the reverse complement.
TGAAAGCCATCAAGATGATCATGTCAACATTTTTTACTGAAAAATGAGTTTTAGTTACCATAGCAGTAGGTTTGGGGTTTAACAGCAGCATTACCAGAATTGCATGGGGGGGGGGTGGGGCCGGACGGGGGCAGAAGGAGGGCCGAGGGGCCAAACGTTGGCACGTATCATAGACACTGTACAAAACAGTTTATTGTGGGGGAGGACTGGTAGGGGGGAAGGGTTCTGAGTAGGGGCACCCAAGCTGATTGGACCAAATGTTGGGACGTGGACTGCCCTTCAGTAGGTAATTCGTTTTGGGCTTTAATGGTACCCACAAAATTGCTAAAAAAGTTGATAAAGTACACCTGTATATATGAGGTCGCCAAACTGCATCCCCAGAGATTGTAATTTGGCAACTTGTAGTGATAATCATTTCTTAAGGGTTCACAGGATTTTAATGTCATTTTACTTAATTTTCTTAAAATACGGAAAATTTTTGCAAAGCAGTGTTTGGATCTCATAGGAAGAGTAATGTAATTTTTGTTTTTAAATTGACATTTTCCAAAAAAATATGCACTGCTTTACAATAATTTAATCTAGTTCTTGGAAATTGGAAAGATATGCCATTGTACTGTGTGAACCATTAAGGAAAACAGCTTGTTGATTTAACAAAAGATTCAGCTGCTTCCTGCAGCTCTTGGTGCAGTCACTTGCTCACTTGTTCCAATCCCACTTTTGTGACATCACAGAGACTTGCAACTCTGGATGACTGGTCTTCTTGGTTAGACTTGGGGGGAATCATTAAAGCAGGATTCTGGCCCAAAATAATGTTTCAGGACCATAAGTTTTTGACTCGTCTAATAGTGGCGCTATTCAGGATTATTATGTGCGAACTTTATTCTGTTATGACCTTCTGTCGGTTTGGATTGTGTGGCGTGTATCTAAAGGCCATAGTTTTACAATCCAAATGTTAAGCGACGAAAAAACCCCGTTTTACGGCGAGCGGACCTTTCAAGTAGGGTCGGTCGGGCGATTTTTTTTTTAAATTTTTTTTTTCTTCCTGGAGGTCAAAATTGGCCTAAAATAGCCCAAAATCTGAAAAATCAGGAGAAAAAATGAAAAATTTTTACAAGCAAAATTTTCTAAAAAAATTAGCCAAAAATTATAAATTTGAGCTAAAAACAGGCTGATTTTACATGATTTTTGGAAAAACTAAAAAAAATTTTGCAAAACTGAAAAATCAGGGTCGGTCGGGCCCGTAAAACAGTTTTTTTTTTTTTTCGTCGACTTAAGGGTTCTAGCCTTACAGGCACAATTTTATTTACTTTTATTATATTTTAAAGTTAGAGATTGCAATGAAAAAATTATAGTCAGGTATTGAAGTAGAACATTAGGAATAGCTGCTGTAAGAGATTATTCAAGCCTGTTGATGGTCCTGAACCATGAATATGGGCAGAATCTTAACATGCTGGGGAGAACTCAGCATTATGTCTGTCACAAATATTCTCTTGTGGTCCTATATGCAAATAATCCATTTCAGAACGAGGTTGAGGGTTGAGATATTATGAAATCATATTATTTGCATTGAAACTTTAGTGGAATCAGTGCTAGAATGCTAGAATTATGTTGACTGTTGAGAGTCAATTGTTCTGTGTATGTTGGCCTGCCAGGAAAGCATTTTAATATAAGAACATGATCTAGGTCAGGGATAGTTGGTTTGCTGTTGGAAGATAATCTATTAAATGTCTGTGGGAGACCATTTTTTGGGTGGGGGTGTTTGGGGGTGGGGGGGGGTGTGGATGGGAAATGCACAGCAAAAATCATAGATAAGATGATTGTTTTTCAAATTCAAGTATCAATCAATAGCTGCCATATAAGGAATACTTAATGCTTCGGAAGATTGTTGGTATGGCACTGTTTGCAAAAAAGTTCTTGTTTTAAATTAAAAGGTGGCGGTCTTGGCTGATACATAATGTATTCTATTCAGAGATATGGTTTATCTTGTTGACGAGAACTTTGATCAAAACTCCGTCCATCCATTCTGCTCTTGAAAACAAACGTTTTAAGCCAAGGAGCCTACATATTTCAGACATGATTGATTCATTCAAAATCTATCAGTTTCCCCTGTGATTTTCTAGTCATTTCCTTTCGTAAGCCAACAGTGTGTTTATCGAGGTCAGATGAGATGTTAAAACTCAATAAGTTTACACTCGATAATAAAGTGCTCCATCATCATGTCAAGTTAAATCGACCAGAACATTGACGTCAACACCAAGCAATGATAAATAGGATCTATATTGAGCATTTTTAATTTGAAGTGCTATTCTTAATAAAAGGGGGTCAAATTCAATGTTAAACATAAGCAATATGAAAGTCGATGTTTATGTTTCCTGCAACCCGCCCGCGTATGATTTTCTGCCCGCGTTTGAGATGCTGAAGTCCTTAACAAGTTCATTATTTGTATTTAAAGAAAATATCAAGGTTTCTTCTTGTGATCACATCTTGTGAATGTGATGTAGTCAGCTTTTAAATCAAAGTACAGTTTTTGCACCATTCATTTTTAAATTTGAGTGAGGTAGGTGGGGGTTGGTCGGGTGGGGGGTGGGGTAGGGTGGTGTTGGACACAATATTGTAGCTATTAGGCATGCTGAAGGTGGGTGACTGATGAAATGGCCTTTTCTTCCAAGTTACGAATTATGAATAATGAAAAATGAAATAGTTGCCTCATATGATTTGCAAAAAAATTTACTGGAAACATAAATTGACTTCATTGGCCTAATCTAGGTAAATTTCTTGGTGGCAGGAGTGTTTTGGGAATCAAACATGATTTAATCTCAAAGGTGATCAGAGTTTCTGAATTAGTCCCAAAAATAAAAATCTTCGGACACATTTTAACTGGCGGTTGGTAGGAGGCGCAGGCTATTTTAATGGCGTCATATTTTGCGGCTTTTATTTTGTTGCTTTTAATGAGCAGTACGTAAAGCGATACTTTCAAAGCCAGGAAAATATTTTTTATCCATCGCTGCGTTTGAAATTGTGGATTGAAAACACTACAAAAGCGTTGCCAGATCCGTTAAAAGTTGAGATAAATGAAGCCTGTGGAAAATATCATGCTTATACCCTTCAAAAGGAATGCAACAAATCAAACAGCTCTCCCCATCCCTATCCAACCACTTTTCTGTTTGATGCATGAAAATTAGGCATGTTATGCATGATACAATTTCATTTAAAAAATTATTAAACAAATCGGTAGCAATTGAACTACAAGCTCGTAACTTTCTCATCGTATGAATTTGCACTTCATTGGGCTGAGGACTGCCGCTGAGCAATAAACAATGGGGCTAAGGGATGAAAATTGCTGTGCCATATTTTCTTGAAATGAGCATGGGAAAACAATCACATATTTGTTACATAATAAATTTGAAGTTTCATGTATGCATCATTCATCAATTTATGAAACATACTTTGACTCATGTGTAAATACTATCTCGTCATTGTCTTTGAGGAACATAATAATGGTGAAATCATTCCAACATGATTGAACTATTTGGAAAATCTGCTGACATGCTGTACAAATAAGGCTTTACGTTAAACTCTTATTAAATGGATACACTAAAACGGGCAGTGTTTTTTTATGAATGGTTTGAAAATTTTTTCGACTTAAATGTGGTAAGCTAAATCCATGTCGTTATTTTTTTATGTGGAGTTCAGTACCCCACCTAACCCAAATACTTAAAGAAACTATGTGCTACTAATAGACTGACAATAAATTTTGAACATTTTGTTATAATTTATGTGGTTCTTTTTGATGATTTGGTGATTTTTCTTGTTCAGTAGCTTAGGGCCTGAGGTGATGTTACAAATAAAATTTTAGTTGTATGTCAAAGAATTTATATATATGTATGTTTTAATGTTGAGTTAAACATGTTTTTGAACCATGTCATGATTGGTTATTTTCAGTACCGTTAGTTGTAAAGACCGCCCTCAAGCTTCTAGTCGTGTTCATAGAGTACGCCGAATCCAATGCACAGTTACTACTGCAAGCTGTTGATGCTGTAGATAAGGAGAATAGTAAGTCCTTACTTATTTCATGTCACCTTTTGCAAGCAGAGGCAACACTGGGGGAGGAACACTTGTTGCTTACAACTCAGTAAAAAATATCAGTCAGCTTGTGCCAAATTTTGATGGCAGTTGATGCAAATTGTACTCAGTATCTTATTAGTAGGATCAAAATATGACATTTTCCACACTGACCCCAAAAAAATTGCAACAGAAGGTTTCTTGGCATTTTCTGGTAGTATACGGTCAGCTTAACAATATATCAAAAGTTGCATAAAATCGAAGTCCCAGAAAGTGTTCAAACTATGACATAAACAAAATGGCCGCCATCCGCCATTTTGAAAAACATAAATCCTCATATCTCTTGCAATAAATGAGCTAAAAGGGCAAACAAGGAAAAAAAAAAAAAAAAAAAACCATTTTGTTTATGTCATAGTTTGAACACTTTCTGGGACATCGATTTTGTGCAACTTTTGATATATTGTTAAGCTGACCTTAAACTACCAGAAAATGCCAAAAAACCTTCTGTTGCAATTTTTTTGGGGTCATGTGCTATCTTTACTCTACTATATTTGCCATTTTAAAGGTGCTTGTTCCGATCGTCTTTGGGACCCCCCCTGATTTTCCCGGAAGTAGTATAAATTTTGATATCAGGTGAAAGGCCTTATTTTTCTCATTGTCGTCCTGAAATTTCAGCTTTCAATTTTTTTCTCTCAAGATACAGATAAAAAACTACTGGTTTAATGGTTAACCGTCAATATTAGCACAGCAGTGAATAGGGCGTTGCACTATGCATTATTGCATCTAGCATCAAAACCGCAAGTTTGTTTCCCACGGTACTTGATGGTCAGTGTGTACAAGTGCCATGCTCTTATATCAAGTCGGAAAAAAATCGAAACAAGCACCTTTAAAATTGACAATAAATGATTTGAATATTTTCCATATCTGGAAAATACAACACATTTCCTTCAATTGTGTCACACAAATAGTGCCTATTAAACTATATTCAAGGGTTTAGGGCTAAAAGGTCCCATCTGCAATAGCTGCTGGGTATTAGATTTGGCAGGTATAACACTTAATAACAACACAACTTACACATGGCAGCTATTGCAGATGGGGCCTTCTTGCAGTAATCCCTCGATTTCTCTTCAACTATATTTCCTGTAGGACCCATCCATATGTTGGCCTCTGTCAAAATGTGCAAGTTAAAATAATTAAGGTGGTTTTCTAATTGACTTGGCCTGCTTTAATCCTGTTTTTGCTGAGGAGATAAAAGTATTTATGCTACCGCTCACAAAAGCATGCATCTTGTTGTGGGAAAAATTCCAAAGGGATCACTTGCTATGTGTGTGTCGGTTATACACCCACATTTCTTAGAAGGTTGGAAGACACACTGATAGATGATTCTTTTCAGGTTGTCAGATTTTTTTATTTGGGAAGATCTTATGTCTGCATGCTGTGTAGAGTATATGTACGTGTGCATTGCGGGCATGTACCTACGCCTGCACACTCGTCTGCGCACTTATCTCAAACATTTAGTTGACGCTTTATATATTGATTGTAACCTCTTAGTGCAAACTTGGTCCAGATTCATACTTGGTATGTTTATGTATTTTTACATGCTGAGGCATATCGTACATATAGATATACTGCGGCCTTTCATTTGTGGTGGCTTCATTTTTTTTTCAGTGATGGTTAGTGGAAGTTTTTATGGGAGTAACTTTTCAATAAAATAACTAGGAGAACCTTCACAATCATGCATTTGTTGCACACTTTTGGATACAGTTTCCTTTAACTTTTTCATTAAAGCCACTGCCTAAGATAAGATAAACTTAGGTCATCCCATTAAAACAGATTACTGTCTGGACTACTATTTGAAAATTGATTTGTAGTTTGTTACTTGTTGATGAGGCTGTTTGAAGTTGTGTTTTCTGCATGTTTCTTTGCAAGGAACAGGGCCGTACGTAGGATTTTTTACGGGGGATGCTGGTCTTCAAAAAAGTGGACCTTTTTTTGGAAAAATGGACCTAACCCCCTAAAATTGTCCTTTTTTGGACGTTTTGAACATCTCATCACCAAAATGTGGACTTTTTCGTCATATTTTCTCTAAATTTTGGACGGCAAAAAGTGGACCTTTTTCCCCTTTTGTGGAATTGGGGGGGGGGGGGGGGGGGTGCGACCGCACCCCCTGCACCCCCCTGCGTACGGGCCTGGCAAGGAAATAGTGGTTTCTGAGTGGGGGATGTTTTCAGTAGGTGTCATAGTATGATAAAAGGTCTGCAGCATCTTCAATTCATATAAAAGTCCCTTATCAGCCTAAAATCTGCATCATATCCTTTAGGACAGCTTTGACCTTTAAAGTACATACCCAGTTTTGCAGTCAGTGGTCCCTTGATATTCAATTTTTCAAGATATTAGCATTAATGCAATGGAACATAAAGTTAATGTGCTAAGGAACTGCCAATTAAGCCTTTGCAAAAAATGTTGCATTGCCATACAGGCTGAAAAAATAAGGTAGGTTGGTGTAAGGTGCTCCACCTGAATACAACTTAATTTTAATTTTTGTGTTTTAGAAGAAAGGCCATTACCAACGTAACTTAATTTCAAAAGTTGTGTGAATCCAGCATACTATTTAAATGTGAGCAGTAATTATGTGTATTGCCATAGCCCATAAATTACTGTATGAATGATTTCCTTTATCTGAAAACAACCCATACTTTAGCTTGTAGTTCATAATGGAAAAGAAGTCTGCCAAAATATTTTGCAGATGAGATGAAAAAAAAAGTTTCAAAAAATAAAAATCATAGGTTTGATGGGATAAGTTGTGGGGTGGAGGCCTATGATTAATTAGTGTCTTTTTAACATTCGTCTGTTACAAACATTAACCATAATTCAGCTTGTAATATGGTCTAATGTTCTAAATTGTTCATAAATGTCAATTACATGTGTAACTTTGCAAGTTAAGCACAAGTAATTTTTGAAACAAAGAAAGAGAATTTTTTAATGACAAACAAAAGATAGGTATGGAATTCATTTGGGGCCAGATTTTTTTGTAGATTAGGGTACATAGGTGGGTCATCCAATCTAAACCAATTGCACAATTCTTTCTGCCTTATAAATGAGCTGTTATTATGATTTAGGACATCGTGTATTGGACTGGACCTATTGGAAGATATGCACAGACTAGAAAATGCTGATGGATAAAACCATGGCCTGAATAGGACCATTAATTGCCATGCCTGTTGTTTTCTCAAGTCATTAACAGTTCCAGTTGGATTCTTATTTTAGGTGTAGTAAGCAAATACTGAATTATTAATAATAAGATGTCATCTATCATGAAGGGCAATGGCATTATTATAGAAATTGCACTAGGAGGGGCCCACTTGAAGATCAAGCTTTTATCCCTCCCCTAATAGGGCCTACTTTACTCAACTGGAAAGTAAGCCTCGCATTTTTTTTAAAGAAAACTGCTGTATGTTGACATTATGTTAAAGGCACTATCAACGATTTGCTAAATCAGAAAATTGAAAAAATCATCAAAAAGTCAGATTTTGCATGTTTGTAACAAGTACAGGTATCCTACAATATACTGCGAATGATAGGACCAGAAGCAAACCTAATACGGACAAATCGGAAATTTTAGTCATTACTGTCCGACGGACAACTTACTACAAAATATTGAATGGGGGTTCGTATCTTTGAAAACTACCGTTTTCTTTCATTTTCTGTAATCTTCAGTGGAAAAGTAACTTATGGAATTCTACAGACTTATCCTTCACCTTTAAGCATGTCAATTTAGAAATTTCAAATATTTTGACTTTTCGGAATTAAAATGACTGATAGTGTCTTTAATCTTTTGCAGCAACATATTTTCAGGAGTACATGAAACTTTTTTGATACCACAATATTGGAAACCCTTTAAAATCTGTGTAATGAGTTTAGTTCGAGAAGAAAACAATTTTGAGGAGAGAATACGAAATAAACAAAATGTAAGCGACAAGGGAAATATTATTTTTTATCAAGGAGGCGGGCATGAACTTTTAAAAGGAGAAAATGAGGGAAGAATGTGAAATTTTGAAGGAAGCGGGGGGGGGGGGGGGGGACGGTGAAAAAAAGTTAAATCCCCATACCCGGCATAATTAAGAGCTGCTCATTATTCTCCAGAAGCACAGACCATTGCGTTTACGGAGTCTTTTGCAACAATGGAACCAAAAAAATTACCTGTAAAGTTAAAATAAATCTATTTGATGTGAATTTTTAAGTGTGGATGAATATTTATGTAAAGTAACATAATTACTCTAGCTATTGGCATAGGAAGCACTATGATAAGAACATTCATGCACAAAATGAACAGAGTACACTGAGATGAAGTTTAATATAGGGAGTGCATATAACTTGCTGTGGGGATATTTATCAAGCTGTACACAAACATGAGGATAACAAAATCAATGATTACATCTTAAAGGGGCATTTCGTGATCCACAACCGCGTTCCCCGGCTTACCTCGAAAAAGTTGAGATTTTTATATCATCTGAACCGTTAGCCTTAGTAATCCACGTGTACCCAATCTTGCGTGCAAATTTGGTCGTATCTATGAGAAATTCGCAATTTTGTATTTTCTGTCCATAAACGGACAAATTACAGCACAGTGGCCTATGGGACCGTGGGAAACAATCAATTGCTCATAACACAAAACCGCAAGTTCAGGATCAACTCAAATTTTGTGAATAAGCTTTTCTCAAGGATATCTAGTGAACAATGAATAAAACAGAAGGTGCTGAAATCACAAAATGCACCTTTAAACTTGCCACTAGCTTTCAAAATGTCACTAATGAATAATGCATGTATTCACCTTTGTCAATTTCATGGCTCATAGCTGTTTTGTTTGATTTGTATGTGTTGTCTGTTATGGCGCTCTGGGTTCTCTTTAAGATTTTGCGCCTTATAAGAACTATTTATCATTATTATTGTGTTTTTGTGTGTTTTAGTGCAATTACCCTGGGCCAATGTGATGAAGTTACTGACAGACGATGGGCAGGACTCGGAGGTGCTGGTGTACGCGATGACGCTCATCAACAAAGTAGGTTCAGGGAAATCATGTGATATTTGGGTATACTACATACATATTAGAGTATACTGCATTGATCTGCATCTACTAAATGTGACTACACAAGCGGTTGGGCTGTTCATTTCAAATATGTACCCCCGCCCCAAGGAAAACTTGACAAAATCTTCGCAGAAGGGGTGTGTGTTTCAAATAAAGTTATCCAGTGGCCTATTTCATTGGAATCCATGCAACTTCAGAGGACAAATTGACAGTGTATCACAGAGAGAGTATAGATTCCAATTGTACACAGCCAGATCCTTACTCATAGTGTAACCCAGAGCTTAGGCTACTCCATGTGTACTTCTAGCTCTACTCCAAGGTACCCCCTTGATGCATTATTGATGCAGTACCTACAACTAAGTACTTGCGAAGTACACAAGCCACTGGGTGCATAACAGCGTATGCTTTCTTAGCAGTACCCATCCTATATCTGCCCTTTAAAGGTGAGTGTTCCGATCGTCTTTGGGACCCCCCTGATTTACCCGGAAGTAGTATCGATTTTGATATCAGATGAAAGGCCGTATTTTTGGTCCCCCGCCAACTTTTGTTGGCGAAGGGGGACTATAGAAATTCCGTCCGTCCGTGTGTGCGTGTGTGTGTGTGCGTGTGTCCCTCGCGATATCTTTGGAACTAAGCAAGTGTGGGTGTCCATCTTCACAACATAGATGTATCTCGAGTATGTGTCATGGGTCAAAGGTCAAATGAGGTCAAAAATATGGTCAAAAATAGGGTTAAATTGCTGTAAACCTTGTCAACACAATATCTTTTGATCTAAGCAAGTATGGTGTACATCTTTGTACCATATATGTGGCTTAAGTAGGCGGCGGATGAGTTCGGAGATGGGTCATGTGTCATGGGTCAAAGGTCAAATGTGGTCAGAAATTGCTTTAAACCTTGTCAATTGTGGTAGGATGAAGAAACTTGTTGGGTGTGCTCAACATTGGGTGCCAACAATTTTGAAGGTCATTTCAAGGTCATGTGAGGTCATTCAAGGTCAAATCCCTAAACATGTGGTAGGATGATGAAACTTGGTGGGTGCGGTCAATATTTAGTGCCGAAAATTTTTGAAGGTCATTTCAAGGTCATGCGGGGTCATCCAAGGTCAAATCACTATGCATAGTTGTATGGTCATGAAACCTGGTGGGTGCAGTCAACATTTTATGCCATTTCTTTTCAAGGTCATTTCTGGGTCATCTGGGGTCATCTGAGTTCAATTCACTGCAAATGGTTGTATGGTCAGAAAACTTGGTGGGTGTGGTCAACATTCAGTGCTGAAAATTTTTGAAGGTCATATCAAGGTCATGTGGGGGCCATCCAAGGTCAAACAACTACAGATGGTTGTATGGTCATGAAACTTGGTGGGTGTAGTCAACATTGATACCAGCATTTTTCAAGGTCACCTGGGGTCATCCAAGGTATTGAAACTGCTATGGTAGGAGTCTCTCTGGTTTCCATCACATCCTCCCTGTGATCTTTAAGTTATGTTACTTTTCCTTCTTTTAACTACCGCGAAGAGCGGGGGACCTTTTGTGGTTCGAGAACCGCCTTGTTCTCATTGTCGTCCTGAAATTTGAGCCCTCAAATCCATTTAATTCCCAAGATATAAACAAAACCGCCATTTCAATGGTTAACCATCAATATTAGCACAGTATTGAATAGGGCTTTGCAATATGCATTATTACTTCTACCGTCAAAACTGCATGTTTGTTTCCCACGGTACTTGCTGGGCATATGTGCAAGCGCCAGGCTCTCATATCAAGTAGAAAACACAATAGACATAAATCGGAACAAGCACCTTTAATGTGAGTGAATATTGAAAGTCTGGAAAAGCTGAGAAAAATAATGTATTCTAAGTTGTCGGAAGCATTCGTCTTAAAATATAATGGCCATCTGAGACCCAAACACAGAAATAGCTTTGAAATAGCTTTTAGCAGCTTGAAACGTGGTTGCTATTTTTGTATGAAAATTAGATTATGTCGCTGCTCATGATATTTATCTTGATTGAAATGTCATTAAAGGTAGCCTGAGATTTTTATCAAAACAAAACACAAGGATACATTTATATGTGTGATTTCTTATATAAAATGAATATAAAGTGTGTTAAACATGCTGCTTGAAAATACTTGACCAGCTTCCATCTCAATATCACTCTTTATTCATGGATCATACTGAATTGATTAGAAAAAAATGTTTATGTAATTTCTTCATTGAATACATTTCTTTAAAAAATGATGTTGCCTGTCAGAATGAGTAAAGAGACTATTAATATGTGATCATTTATACAGGGTGACCCAATAAAAACTTTACCCAAAATGAAAGTGGTATTTTTCCACTTTTTTTTAATTTGATATCTGTGGATTTTATTTTATCATAAAGAATGCGTAATTGAGCATCTTGCCTGAAAAATAGTTCATTTTGGTTGAGTGGTTCTCAAGATATGGTCCACTGAACAATAAGTTAGCAAAACAGACTTGTCCATGGAGCATCTTAGGCATGGAAATCCCCAATGCCCAAATTGAGCAGATTGTGTCCTACCCCCTGCCCTGACAGAAAACTGGTATTTAGCACAACAGCATGCTATGATTTCAGATTTGAAAAGCCTGGTTGATAAAACAATTGATGTGTACTTATCATTCCATCATGAAATACCCATGGACAAGTCTGTTTTGCTCACTCATTGTTCGTTGGACCATATCTTGAAAACCACTCAACCACAGATCCACAGATATCAAATAAAAAAAAAAGTGGAAAAATATCACTTTCATTTTGGGTAGTTTTTATTGGGTCACCCTGTAGAACATACCCTGTGGGGTGTTGTTATGGAAACATAAATCCAGTGTTAGGAAAAGTTGAATTTCGATGCAAAATGAAACATTGGTGATAACTTTCTCATGGGAACGTCTGCCTAGTCATATACAAAGAGAGATGATTGTCAGATTGAGGAAATGAGGGTGTTATAGAAACATTAAGGGGTTGTGATAGGGTGATTGTCAGTGATTTTATCTGATATCAAAATTTATGCTACTTCTGGATAAGTCAGGGGGGTCCCAAAGATGATCGGAACAAGTGCCTTTAAACAAGAAAGCCATTCATTGTCAATTATCCTTCAGCTTTAATGCTTACCCTCTGTGTGAAAGAAATATTTTGTTTTGATCTTCTGGAAATAGATTAATTTAGAAAAATAGGTCACTTTTAAAAATGCTTTTAAAATATTTTAATGAGGGTTCCACATCCCCCCCCCCCAAAAAAAAAAGAAAGAAAGAAAGAAAACCTGTGATTCAGAGTGCTCATTAAAAATCCTGCCCAGGGGTGGTGGGCGGCCCTCCCCCCTCCCCGAGTTTCAAAATTCAGGAAAAACAGGGGGTTTAAGCAATAAATTGTGTAAAAATTAGAGTTTTACCTACATGAGGTAATTGATTTTCTCTCCTCCAATGACTTTACCCCGGCGCGGCCCCTGGTCCTTCCTACATGTTGAAAAGTATTTTTATTGTGGGGTAACTTTTAGTTTTCTTAAAATAGGTAACAAAGACACAGAAAAAATATGCTATTTCAACCCCTTAATTCACAATTTGAGAGCTGAGTTTGATGCGGATGAAACATTCGGAATAGCATTTTCTTAGTGTCTGTTGAGTCATAAACTAAAAGAGTAATGTCAAAATCAGGAAGTGTTCCTTTAAGCACACGCTTCCTGATTTTAGTGGTGCCTAGCTATTTTTAATGTCAAAGAGGCCAAAATATATTTGCATGTCTGGTTCACACAATATTTATGAAGACTCATGTTGAAATGTCAACCCGAGGGATAAGAAATTTACTTCATCACCAAAGGGTGTATTGAGTCAATCCCACAATGCACCAGTTTTGGGAAATTTCACCTTATTTTGCCCCCAAAGTGTTAGTACTTAAGGGATTTTTAGCATGATCATGAAATGTTTTGTGGTCCTCTAGCTTCTTGTACACTTTTTATCCCTAAGTACTGACATGAGTTTTGTACAGTACAGTATAGGCAAATTGCAATGCATTATGGGATTGGTTCAAAACACCCTCTGCTTCGTCACCATGTTTTGACTATGTCTCTGTGAAATAATTCACCACCCATGCATCAATGATTAATGGCTAAGGAAATGATATGCAACATTGAACAAAGCACATTGTGTAGGGACGCATGGCTAGGTACGGGACATGACTATGCATATATATAGGTGAATTAGTGCGTAGTGTGGGGCAGGCACAAACTGTGGAGAAAATGTGACTTTTGTAGCAACATTTTCCTCATGGGTATTCTGTTCAGATACATGTATTAGCAAGTGCCATTAGTAACCTGTTTTGCAAGGTTTTTTAAAATGTAATTGGAATAACTCACCAGTGTAATTTTGTTGATTTTTGGCTCCCATTATAGTGGTGGCTTTTGTTATCACAACAGATAAGTGGTGTAACCAACGCTCCCTGAACAGAACCCTTCCTCCCCCTCCCCCCCCAAAAAATATGTAGGTACTCTTTCTGTCCCCATTTGCAAGGGTCTGGTTACACCACTGCAACAGATGTATATATCGCCTAGTGAGTGCAAGGTCTAAAGTGCAACAGCTGCCATGTGATACATCTCACAGCTGTTTGACCCCATGCAAATTGTCTCTTTTATTTTTAGAGCAATTTTAAACAATGGCGACACAATTTTGACAACTGATATAAGTAGGGACATGCAAGAGCTATTACCTCCGCAAAAATCAGAAAAATCCATTGTGGGAATCTTGCCATATAGGCCTGCAAAGGTCATAATTTGTATGTTATAGCGCCCTCTATATGCTTATTTCCCATAGAAAGACGTGTAAAACTAGATTTTTATGAAAAATCATATTTGCCCGCAATGAAATTTCATAAAATTAACACAGAATATAGTTAGTGGCATAAATACTCCAAATCAGTTGTCAAAAGTGTGTCGCCGTTGATGTTTTTTGTTTTATTCTCGTTTTGTCATAATAAATGAGACTTTCAAACAGCTGTGTCTGTGTGCTGTCATGTATTAGGATGACTCTTAATGTCTTTTCTTAAGTCAGTGGCTCTTAAAATGGTTCAGTGTTGCCTGAAGAACCATTTCAAGAGCCACTAACCAAAAACTATGCATAATAGTATTTTAAATGGGAATTTCTGACAAAAGGCAGCTATTGCACTTACAACCTTCATGCACCCACAAGACGATAAATTATATATGTCTGTCTGTGTGTCAGCCTGTATGTCTGTGACTCTTCATTAATCCACTGTACCAACAAAATGCAACTACCCATGAACTTCACACTTGGTAGTGTGTGAGAGCTTGATGACTTGTGGTGCTGTAGGTTGCAGCAAGATATCTACATGTTAATGAATATTAATGAGCTCATTTGTATATCAACAAAAACATATCACTGATTCACTGTGTAAACAAAATGTAAATATATACCATGAACATGAAACTTGATTCGTGGTAGCCAATGATGATGTCTGGTGCTGTATAGTCTTGCTTCCAGATATCTACATTTGTTAATAAATATTAATGAGCTCATTTGCATATGAAGTAAACAATATGTGAGGAGAGCTATCTTAATTACAGTCTGCATAATTGTTTTTCTAGCCTGTAATGAGGAGTTGCATTGAGTCTTAAGGACACATTTAGTTCAATTCATTTCTAAAACAAACTTTAAAAAGTATTTTTTTGTGTGGATTTTACAACTCTTTGATCCTTCAAAAGTTGCATGTGTTCTGTCAAAATGAAATGGATTTAGGCGTGGAATTTGAAGAGGTCAAAGGTCAAGATTATGAAGACAAGATTGTCTTGGATTTTCATTGTATTCTCAAAGAAACATTTTTAACCCTATCACGACCAAAACTCACTAAAACTCAATGAGCTGAGGCTGGAAAATGCACTAAGTCCAAAAAGATGCGATGACATCATCGTACCAACACTTGCCATCCCTGCTCATGGGAATGGCGTGCCAGAGGCCCCGGGTTCAAATCCCGCCACAGATGTCCAATTTTCTTTAGCTTCTACCCCTTTACCCTTCCCTTCCTCTCGGGAGAAAGCAAAAAGACTAGAGGCTAAAAAGGCTAGAAAGCAAAAGGCTGTTAGGGCTTGAAGATACTTGAAATGACCAAAATTTGAGATTTGCCCAAGATTTTATCTCGATGATAATGATCTTTGACAGTGGGCAAAATGCAAAAGTCATGTTTTTGAATCATCACCATAAATGACATATATTTTGTGTGGCTAACCATAATTTTATCAAGTCCCCAGCAGTATTCTTTTAAATCTGAAGGGCCTGTTTTATATCAGTGTGAGAGGTGGTACACACCACAAAAGAAGCTGAGTGGGCCAAGCCAATACAAGGCAAGTGTCACTCTCAACATGGCTTTTTATACCTATATCAGTGATCTTATGTGGTATCGTTGGGCTATGAATAGCGTCACACACAAAAGGGGCAAACTATGTCTTGTATAGACAGAAGTGTACACCAACTATGGGTCATTGTGATTGAATTAAAACTTGAAATTCTTTGATTTCAAATTTGAAAAAAAAATGATGGAATCTCTCTCAGATGTATGTGTCTGAAAAGAAGATGCTGCATGCTGCCCTGGTTAAAGATGTGTACTTAGATGGTTTTTCGATCACCAGGCCTCTGTCACACATTAACACACAGGTAACTACAAGGGTAGTTTGTATGTAACCTTGTTGTGTTTGGCATGACTCTAGTTAATCAGAGATCGTTTTTTTCTTTAAGAATGTACATTTTCCTGACCATTTTCGGAAGGATTGGCGTGAAAATGCATTCAACTTGAGTACAGTACAAAAAGCCCAGTTCTTTGGGTCAATGGTGTTGAGATGTCTCCCAAAATGTTACACATTCATGTGTGTGCAAGAAGGTTCGTAAGTGCAATAGCTGCCATTTGTCAAGCAATCCATAAAATATACTTTATACAAGTCGTTAGTCAGTGGCTCTTGAAACTGATTCTTCAGGCAGAAGGTCGCCTGAGGAACCTATTTCAAAGAGCCACTCGACTCAAGTAAAGAATAAATTGAGTCACTTAACAGGGGAGTCATACATGGCAGCCACAAGATGTATTCACATGGCAGCACACAGAACTTATACATGGCAGAACACAGAGTGTATTCAAATGGCAGCACACAGATGATCCACATGTGGCAGAAACACAGATGATCACATGGCAAGGCACAAGATGTATCACACGGCAGGAACACAGATGTATCACCATGGCGCACACAGATGTATCACCATGGCAGCACACAGACTGTACCATATGGCAGCACAACAGATGTTCACATTGGCAAGAACACAGATGGATCACATGGCAGCACCCAGATATCTGCACATGGCAGCACACAGAGTATCACATGGCAGCACACAGAGGTAATTCACATGGCAGCACAAGAATATCACATTGGCAGCACACAGATGTATCACATGGCAGCACACAGATGTATCACACATGGCAGCACACAGAGTATCACATGGCAAGCCAGAACACTAAGATGTATCACATGGCAGAACACAGATGTATACACATGCCAGAAACACAGATGTATCAAATGGCAGACACAGATATATCACATGGCAACACACAGAAGGCTATAATGGCAGCACACAGATGTATTCACATGGCAGCACACAGCTATACACATGGCCAGCACCTAGATTGTATAATGGCAGCACACAGATGTATCACATGGCAGGCACAACCAGATATATCACATGGCAGACACACAGATGTTATCACATGGAGCACACAGATGGTATCAAATGGCAGCCACAGACTGTTCACATGGCAGCACACAGATGTATCACATGGCAGAACACAGATTGTATCACATGGCGAAACAGATGATTCACTGGCAGCACACGATGTATTCACATGGCAGCACACAGATGTATCACATGGCAGCAAATGCATATACAACCATCTTGCACTCACGACCTTGCACTCCCTCAAAGGTATGTAATATATATTACACAGAATCTTCCAGGGAGAGGAAAGGGTTAAGTTCTTTTCAGACAACTATGAGTTTATTGTGGACAGAAATAGAAGCTATTGTGAGTGTTGTATGAGTAGGGATGATGGGTTCAGATACGCACTATTTGCTGTCTTTGTACTTAGCTAAAGTAGCGACTAAGTAGATCATGCCTTAGTAAACAGTACGAGATTGTGAAGGACTTTATTCCCCAGGGTCCTTGATACAAGAGCATGATGGTGATGGTGAATGGGCTGTTTTATGGTTTTTTTTTTTTTTTTAAAAAAAAAAAAAAAAAAATGCACATATAAAACAGATTAGGCAGCAGGGAGCTCACCAATAATGAATGTGTGGCAAGTTATTAATCATTTGATGATTCCACATTGGGCAAAGATCGAGTGGGCTCCCCACTGACAATTTTTCTGTATCAAAATAATTAATTTATTTTAAGTGGTGCTGGGGACAAGGAATAGGAGGAACTATCATTGGGTGGCATGGATATGCGTCACTTTGGCACCTCCTTCTCTTCGCTCTCAAGGCTTTAATTCCAAGGGTCTTAATTTCTATGCCCTCATTTAACAACAAATAACAACAACAATTACAAAAATATAACTTCAAAATTTACTGCAGTATTTTTCTGGATCTGGAGGATAGTGGAAGTTAATTCCAAATAGTAAATTTGCACTTTTGCGAGTTTTTTTTTAATTTTGCAAATAGACTTAAAACTGCAAAATAACCACTGCAAAAATGTTTAACAACATTGTGAAAGTAAGCGTGTGATGGTCATTGGAATTAGCAAACACAACATATCAGTGTCTCCATTGCGAAAAAATTCTGCTCACGAAAATATCCTTGTTTACAGTTACAGTATTATAGAAATGAGGATCGGTATAAATGAGAAGTAAAGGTACATTAACTTTGCTGCACTGTGTTGCAGTGCAGCGAGTGCTTTGCCGACTTATACCATTCATTTCCTTCCAAAAAATAAACAACATTAACTGTAAATCTAGTTGGAAATGAATTAACTGTGTTTGGGTTAGAAGAAAACTGCAGTTAAGGCAACACAAACCCCCATTGTAACCACAGATGCAAGAAATAGGAACAATAATTGTAATAATAATGGATGGACCATTAACCTCTTAATCACGGAATGAATCTATTTTCCTTCACTCACAGACTGTTCACAATATCCCAGACCAAGATACTTTCTATGACATCACAGATGCCCTGAACAACAAGGAATTGAACAGGTGACCCAGCGAGACATGGGCAGGGTGGTCAGACTTGGATCTGGTGAAACAGTTTGGAGAGATGAGTAATGGAGGTCCTGGATATAAGATAAATTAGTCAAGTTGGGAAATGCTTGGACATTTGCAGTGGATGTGTGCCTTCTGATGCAAAAAAAACAACACATACTATATTAGCAGGGGAGCACATGGTATCCTATACTCCATGTCAACCCCATTCCTGCTGGACGTCCAGTAGAAATCACAATGAGAGACAATCTCTTGGGGATTCTGAATTGGACTCAGCTTGACAAGTGAAGTGATCTCTTAACCTTTATGAACCTGTGTGCATGCCTAATCACGTTAAAGGTGTATTATTCCATCCCACAAAGCACCCAGTTTTGGGAAATTTTACCCCAATAAAAATACAAAAATTAAAAAACTGAAACACACACACAAAACACCCCACAAAAAAACATATTCTTAACACATAAAATGGACTGTACCCCATATCACTGGCGTATCCAGACCTCGCTTTTTGAGGTGGGAACCCTGGGGCGGAAGGACCTGTAATAGCAAAGAAAGGCTGATTTGCAGTGTTCTTTGACAGAACACCGGGAGCGTTGTGCCGCCCGGAACGCACCCCACGATACGCCCCTGCTGTTTAGTCCACAAACGCACGAGTATTTTGTTTTAAATAAAACTTTTGACAGAAATGCAAATGGAACTTTCTCAAAGTACGTGAAAAATTCTTCAAATACTATTCCTAGTGTTGTAATTTTCCCGGTGAAACAAAAGAAAGCTGACTGTTAGTGCCAAGCCAATACAATTAACCCAAAACAATTTCACTCTAAAATTTGTATGCCTATATCGGTGATCTTAGGTGGTAATGAGTTGCTAGTCCGGGAGGGAGTGGTCACAACTACCAAATTCGACAAAAGGGGAAAAATATTGTAGTTTTACGAAGGGGGTCCAAAGTAAATTTGGGGCAAAGAAATGTAATTATATATTTTAGGGTCAATTATTCATTTCAATGCCAATTTTCAAACTATTGTTTTCACAGATAATTTTTACAAACCAAATGCCTGACTTTCAGGCCGAATGTTACTTTGACGGACAAAAATGCGGAAATTGTGTCCATCCAAAAGTGTAACATTCACTCCTAAAAAGTCTTGTACTTGAAAACTACTTTTTGCAGGCCAACTCAAAGTTCTACCAGATTTTGCTTTTGTGATTTCATGAGTTTAAATAGGTAAAAACGTCTGACAGAGTTGGCCAAACAAAAATTGGTATTGAAAAATGTGTTTCTACACAGGCAAACGATGGGACCCTCTCACGTGAAAAGGCCAAATGTGTTTGTATAGAAGTGCTACACCACTATGGTCATTTTTATGGAATTAAATTATTAAACTTGAAGATTTTTTAGGTGTTTCAAAAGTTTGAAAAAAAAAAGATGGAATTGCCTCTTAGATGAGTGGTGTCTGAAAAAGAGGATGCTGCATGCTGCCCTGGTTAAAGATGGGTATTAGATGTTGTCTATCCAGACTCTGTCACACATTAACCACACAGTTGTAATCCCAGGGTAGTTCTGTATGTAACCTTTGTGTTTGGCATATGACTATAGTTAATCAGAGATCTTTTTTTCTTTAAGAATGTGCCATTTTTCATGACCATTTTCGGAATTGGCATGAAAAATGCATCAAATGAGTCAACAAGTTTCTAGTCCTTGGTCAATAGTGTTGAGACGGCTGGAGATGATACGTTGTGAGATGGCTTCCCCAAATGAACTGCAGCCATCTCAAAAAGTAAACCGACTTATATCATCATGTGGATGGCAAGAAGGTCGGAAGTGCAATAGCTGCCATTTGTTCAAAAATTCCATAAAGTCTGCTTTTAAATCAAGTCTTCAGTCCGTGGCTTTTGAAATGATTCTTCAGGCAACGAGTCTCCCAAAAAAGCCTGAATGACCTTTCGACCCACAAACTCAATAAAGATAAATTGAAGTCCTCTTTGTACATGGCAGCACACAGAGTATCACATTGCGCACACAGATGTATCCTGGGCAGCACACAGATTGATCACATGGCAGCACACAGATATCACATGGCAGCACACAGATGTATCCATGGCAGCACACAGATTATCACATTGTAGCAACACAGATTATAATGGCAGCACACAGATGTATCACATGGCAGCACCCAGATGTATCACATGGCACACCACAGATGTTAATGGCAGCACACAGATGTATCCATTGCAGCACACAGTGTATACATTGCAGCCCACAGATTTATCACATGGTAGCACACCGATGTATCACATGCCGCCACACAGAATGTTATCACATGGCAGCACACATGTATCGCATGGCATCACACATTATGTCATGGCAGCACCAGATGTATCACATGGCACCACACAGATGTATCACAGGCAGCACACAATATGTATAATGGCAGCACACAGATGTATCACATTGCAGCACACCGATGTATCACTGGCAGCACACAGATTTATACTTGCAGCACACAGATTATCACATGGGTAGACACAAGATGTATCCAATGGCAGCACACAGATGTATCACATGGTAGCACACAGGTGTATGACCTGGCAGCAACACAATTTATCACCGGCAGCCATTGCACATACACCTTCTTGCACTCACAACCTTGCAACTCCTTCAAGGATATGTATATATATACACAGAATCTTCCAGGGATGAAAGGGTTAAGTTCTTTTCAGACAATTCTCTGAGTTATTGTGGACAGAAAAAAAATAGAAGCTATTTTTGAGTGTTTTTATATGAGTAGGGATGGATGGATGGGCTCAGGTACTGCAATATTTGCTGTCTTTGTACTTAGCTAAAGTAGCGACTAAGTAGATCATGCCTTAGTAAACAGTACTGAAATTGTGAATGATTTTATTCGCCCAGGGCCTGATACAAGAGCCAATTGAGGTGCCATGGCTGTTGTTACTGTGTTTTTTTTGGGGGGGAGAGATTAAGAAAATGCACATTCTAAACAGAATTAGTCAGCAGGAACTCACCAAAATAATTGGGCAAGTATTAATCATTTTGATTCCAAATTGTGGCAAATATCTTAGTGTCTCCCCACGGACATAATTTTCTGTATCAAAATAACTAATTTATTTTAATGGGCATGGAAGGAACTATCATTATTGGGTGGCATGGATATGCGTCACTTTGGCACCTCCTTTTTAAGATTTCTCTTCTGCTCTCAAGGCTTTTAATTCCAATGTGTCTTAATTCTTATGCCTTCATTTTTAACAACAATACCACAAAAATTTACAAAAATATACTTCAAATTTACTGCAGTATTTTTCTTGAATCCAAATACTGTAAATGGTGAACATTTTTGCGAGGTTTAATTTTTTGCAAATAAGACTTCAACTGCAAAATAACACTCAAAAATGTTTTCACCATCATTGCAAGTAATCGCTGTGATGGTCATTCGTGAATTTAGCACAACACAACATATCATTGTCTCCTTTGCGAAAAATCTGCTCACAAAATATCCTTGTTTACAGTACTTATTATAGAATGAGATCGTTATAACATGAAAGTAAGGTACAATGACTTTGCTTGACTGTGTAGTGCAGCGAGTTGCTTTGCCGCTATATCCATCATTTCCTTCCAAATTCAACACATTTACAACATTTACATCTAGTTGAAATGAATTAACTTTATGTTTGGGTAGAAACTGCAGTTAAGGCAACACAACCCATTGTAACACAGAGCAATGAAATATGAACAAACTGGTAATAATAATGATGTGACCATTAACCTCTAATCCCGTCATGAATCTATTTTCCTTCACTCACAGACTGTTCACAATATCCCAGACCAAGATACTTTCTATGACATCACAGATGCCCTTGAACAACAAGGAATTGAACAGGTGACCCAGCGATACATGGGCAGGGCTGGTTCAGACTTGGATCTGGTGGAACAGTTTCGGATATATGAGGTATGGATGTCCTGGATATAATGATAAATTAGTCAAGTTGGGAAATGCTTGGACATTTGCAGTGGATGTGTGCCTTCCTGCTGGAAAAAAAAAAACACATAATATATTAGCAGGGGACACATGGTAATCATATACTCCATGTCCAACCCCCCTTCCTGCTGGAAGTCCAGTAGAAAATCACAAGGAGAGACAATATCTTGGGGATTCTGAATTGGACTCAGCTTGACAAGTGAAGTGATATCTTCACCTTTATGCACCTGTTTGCATGCCTATCACGTAAAGGTTGTATTGATTCCATCCCACAATGCATCAGTTTTGGGAAATTTTACCCCAATATGGTCATGAAATCCCACGGAAATCTTATCCTTAACGAACAAACACCCCACAAAAACATATTCTTAACACATAAAAATGACTTTTACACCCATATCACTGGCGTATCCAGACCTCGCTTTTTGAGGTGGACCCCTGGTGGCGGAAGGACCTCTAATAGCCAAAAATAGGCTGATTTTGCATGTTTTTGACATGAACCCCGGGAGCGTGTGCCCCGAACGCACCCCCAAGATATGCCACTGCATTTTAGTCCACAAAGCACTAGTATTTTGTTTTAAATAAAACTTTTGACAGAAATGCAAATGGAAACTTTCAAAGTCACTGAAAAATTCTTTCAAATACTATTCCTAGTGTAATTTTCCCTTAAAAAAAGAATAAGAAAACTAAGAAATCAGCAACACCCCTTAAACCCATACAATGCACATTTTTTGTTGCACTTGTCTCGGCAAGTACATGACTCATCGGATTTTGTAATTAGTATTTTGGTTGGGTTTAATTTGGACACAATGGTTGTTTTCAAATCCTAATGACATGTCCAAGCTTATGTTTATTGATATCTCATTGTGTGGATATTAGACATAACAGGTTGAGGGATAAAGGTAACCTGCTCAGAAAAAAATGACAATAAGACCTCAAATGTAAAATTGTGTGGTTGGAATAACAGACTATAAATTAAGGTCTGTAGGTTGTATGCTTTTGTTTTAGTCTTATTTTTTTAATGTTTAGGCTCAATGAGCTAGAACATTCTACAAAATGCATTACCCCCATCATTTTAATGAGGTAATAATTTAAAAAAATTGTGCTTGGCTTAGGAACAAATAAGTTGGATGGATTTAAAAAAAAACAAGCTGTAATTTGGCCTAGTCTGCGAAGTTTTGTCGAGGATTACTCTTGCAATGCAGAGTTAGCTGGTAATTAAAGACTGATTTTGTTTTGATCACAGATGATTTTTATACACCATGTATGATTACTGGAGATCAATTCTAGTTTATAAAAACTAAGTCAGTATCCAAGAGGGAAATATTGTATTGAAATAATCAACCTGTTTAATCTCGTTTGTCAATCATTGTTGAATTAACTGGATATGCTCTGGCTTTTGAAAATCCGTGGCTAATGACCAGTTGATTCATTTGATTACATCCTTCAGGGGACAGCAATTACAAGTTGGCTGAAATTTGAACAGTCTCTTTATTGGGAGAAACAATAGCTTAATAAGAGGAAGACAAGAATTTCCTCCTTTTAATCTGAGTTAAGTTGTACTGTCATACTTGACAACATCTGGGGCATCGAGGCTAACCTTGTCATCTCCCCTGAGTGTAATTCAAATCCAAATCAACAAGCCGTGCTACTGTGCATTCTAGCCCCGTGAAATTCCCCCAAAATTGGGACAGATTTGGGATTGACAAGGAAAGTGAAGCATAACTATAACTAGCCAATAGAATTGAATAGGATCCCTGAAGGGAAGGGGAAACTATAATAAAACTTTAGAGAGAGTTTATTATAAATGTTCTTATGCCTGTGTTTATTGTTAGTGTCCTGACTTTGTAAGGTCATAAGGTTACTTCTGGAAGATTCTATTACATCAGCAACTTCCTTGTCCTTAAGAATAACTTAAAGGTGCAACAAGAGATTTCAAGCCATCCATATTTTATGTCATATGTAGTAATTTAATAGAATAGACACACAGTAGATTTCTTGCCTTGTATTTGGCTACAGAAAGGTAATTTTGATTTGCTTTCAGTATAAAACATGGCTGAATTTGTTATTGTTCCAATACTAAACTAGAAATTTCAGAATTTTTGTGCCAAAGAAATACTTCCTCAGCTTAATCCCTTTAAATGCAGATATTTTTTATGGAAAGCTTTTGATCAGTACAAAAATCAGGGCTTTCAATTTTTAGGGACATCTTATATGTGAAATTGTGTTGCTCATAAATTAAAATTGTATTTTTTTCTTCCAAGTTCCAATTTCATGACCTTATCCAGAATTGGTATGGAAAAATACATTCAAAAGAGTACAAACAAGCCTAGTCTTAGGTCAGTGGTTTTTCAGATGGCTTCCCAAATGACCTGGAGGCCATTAGCCATCTCAAAAGAATTGCCTTATGTTATATACAGAATGTAGAAGAATTAAAAATGGTGGGAGTGCCTATACTCTGGCTCATAATTTCTTGGACGTGAGAACGTGTACACACCGGCTTCCCTGCCAAAACAGCGCAGCATGATGTTACACGTAGACGCAGTACATGCAACGATTAATGTGCGTGTTTGTTATGCCCAAGAAATTATGAGCCAGAGTATAGTATAGATTCCATTCACAACTGCTGACCCAGGACCTTAAGTGCCTCATCCACATGGTGGCACTATCACGTGGTTGCACTATTCATTGTTACCTGCCATTAAAAAAGCAGCTTTCGACTGGCTTGGATTGTGTGGTGCATTGATGTAGAATGTGGTCTTGTAATCCATTGATTGCTGGTTCATGCCTCTACCCAAGCTGAAATTTATTTCTGATAAAGAGGAAAACATTGAGTTGAAAATTGCATGATTTGATTTACTGGAGAAATCTATTCAAGGAAGATAGTACTGACATAATAATGAATAGATGCTCTAGGAGATAACAAAGAAAGCTGTAATTTGGCATTAACATTCCAGACCATTTCATGGGACCTTTTACAGGAGCAGGACATTGGAGTGCACCTCTCAGGATCCTCTTAAATTGCAAGCAAAAGAAGGGGGGAGGTTCAACCTGCTGATAAAACACTGCTATCAGTAAATGTAAAGTCAAGATTTACAAGTGTCTCAAAACTGTGCAATTTAAAGAGTACTACTATGGTAATTAAGAAAATATTACAATTGCAATGTTGTAATCCTGTAACCATGGTTACCTTCCCAGATGGCCCTGAAGCAAGAGGACGGCGACATAGACATTCCACAAAGCCAGAAGCAGAATCTACGCAAGACCCCACGCAAGAGTTTAGACCCTTCAGAGAATGGCCACGCACGCAAGAGCATGCGTAGCTCGTTGAAGCCTACGCCAGAGTATGAGGTGCGTCCCAAGCGGAGATCGCTGGATGCCAGCATGGATGCTATGCAAAATGGAGGGGAGAGTATGTCAGCACAGAGGAGGAGAAGAAGGTACAGACAGATATGTGATAATTGCTTGTATTCAGGAATGTAGCCACAATCTTGGACAAAAAGTGTTGGCACACTTTTCTTACTGTATGGTAAAATTATCCCTCTCTCTCCTGGAACAATGTTGAAACCTGAAATTGTGTTACAGTGCACCTACCAACACTCAGCATTGAATGGTGGGGAAGGGGGAGGTTTTATGGATTAGCAAAAGCTTCAAGCTTGATACCAAAAAAAGTTCACTTTCATACCTTAAAAAATGGTCAAGTGCAGAAGAGCAAATTTTCACAAGATGTGCCAACTACTTTTGTCCAAGATTGCAGCCCCGTTCTGAGGGCACGTTCCCACTCAGAGGGGCAAATGGTGAAAAAAAGAGGCTGATTTTGCATAAATATTGTTTCTTTTCTGATTTTTCCTCAAAATCTTCTGACAGCCACTTTGCCCTCCCACCGTCTCGCTGGCTACACGCCTGGTTGTATTATATATATATATTTAGATGCAATTGACATGGTGTGTGTTTGTACTTGGAATGTGGAATTCTTTTGCTCTTGGCTTGATCAAACAAAAGAATTCCATGTTTTGCATACAAGTACTTGCATCTTGTATTTTGCATACAAATACTTGCATCCCATATAGTTCATACAAGTACTTGCATACCGTATGGGCAACTATGGCATCTAAACCTCTCTATTGTAAAGGGTTTCCAAAAAGACAAATTGATAGTCATCTTTTATGGAAAAACCACAGTAATAACCCTGAAAGTTCATAAATTTTGTCTTGGATCATAGATCAATGTTAAATGACGTTATAGAAAAAGGTATTAGTTGCGAGAGAATTTTCTTGCAGTCCTGGAGGCCATCCATACAAAGGGTGGGAGTGCCTATACTCTGGCTCACAATTTCTTGGACAGTTTAGAACGTACGCCTGCTTCCCTGCCAAAACGGCATTGAGCAATATTTTCCGGATCAAACCAGGTAAAGGATTAAAACTGGTTAATAGAAAATGACCTTCTCTGGTATTTGCGACTTTTTACCAGGGAAAATTCTCTCTGGCAACCATCCTTGTTTTGGAAGGATTTTTACCCGAGACTATACCGGATCACGTCAATAGAAAAAGACCCTGCTCCGCATCAGTGCGCATGCAGTAGAGAAACCGGAAATTGGCTGGGTCACTGAAGCAACGGCGCAGCTTACAACAACACACAGGTTGATATATGGAGCTGCGAAACAACTGTAAGTGCCATTAAAATATGCCGTGCTTGTTGTGTTCTATAGCGTAATGCTTGGTGCTGAAAGCATCTCGCTTAACTGGACGTCAGATTTTGGGCGAATATCGTGAATCATCAATGTAATATTACAGAACTGTACTATCATTCCCCGGACGTGGTCAATCCACAATGCATTGCAATATTGACCCGTGAATGATCTCTACCCGGCAAATTTCACTTGGGTCACTGAAGTCGGCTAATTTCCCCGAATGCTCGCTCCAGTAGAAATTGGCCTTTCTCCACTATCGTACACTATTTACCGGGCAAATATCTCACCGGTAAAATACTGGATGCTCAATAGAAAAATGCTATATGTCAGATGAACAGTAAGTTTACAGCATAACATTAGCTGATAATGAATGTAGGGTACATGGAAGTACTCCTGAAGTACATCAATAAAAAATATTGTAGACATTTAAAGCTATCCACTGTTACACAGTGATACCGAATTTGAAGGAGGACCCTTAAAAATGCTTGAAATTGAGGGCACTGTAACTGGTTTCTCACTGGGTATCTTGGTATAATGACACTGATGCCTTTAAACCATAAATGTCTTTGTAGGTCATTCCTCATCATGGTTTCCAAAACTTGGTAAGTCATTTTGAAACTCACAATAATATTTATTATTTTCTATTTATAACATTGGTCTATAGCCAGCCAATCCCATAGTGTACATACCTAAATAAAGGGATGCCCATAAAAAAAACACACAACAATAAGAAGGCGCCCTAAAACCAAAGTGAAAAGGAATGGCTGATGGAAAAGCAAAAAATAAAGGACCTACGATGGAGAATAAAAACACTAATACCTATAAGCTACAAGATGTGGAGTCTACAGTCGGCTTTACGGCTTTTAGGGATGGTGCACTTTTACAACATCCTCGGGCAGGTAGTTCCATAATGGGGAGCAAATGCCATAAAAAGACCTTTTGGAAAGCGAGCGCCTGTGGAAGGTGGACAAGAGAGAGGCTATTGAGATTGCGAAGGGTAGGTCTATGGTGCGACTTGAAGGGATTAGGAGAAGAGCAAAGTGGTAAGACTGAAGTGATTGCAGCGTACAGCAACGTCACGGCTCTTAGATAAGGGAGGAAGATTGGAATCCAGGAAGAGATCTCATGGGAGGAGATTTCCAGACTAGATAATGACTCTGCTGTCAGAGGCAAATCGCTGAGTAGATTCCAACCTCTTGGTTCGCGTGGATGTTTTAAAGGATGCCAAGTGATACTGCGGTACTCACTGATGGTTGTGAACCAACGCAAGGTACTGAAAACGGCGTGTGGTAGGGGAGGCGTTGTTAAAAGCCCTATGGATATAGCCTATGGTTCTCCTGGCTTCTTGCAGATAGAGTCCACGTGCACTCCAGTATAATTTTCAGAGATGTGATACCAAGAATTTGACAGAGGAAACTCTTTCATGACTTTGTTATTCATGCTTGACAGACGTTGGGAAAAGGGTTTTTCTTGTGGAGATGACCATGAGTTTAGTCTGCTGGCATTGGCATTGAGTTGTTGTTGGTAACCAGTTTATGAAATAGTAGCAATGTCTGCTTGAAAGCTGGGTTATATCAAACTGTCAGCTGAATGGTTTTGGATAGGGTGGGTTTAATCAGCATAAGATGGAAGCTCCAAAAAGGAATAGGAGAATCTTCATGTGAGAGCTTTCCTTCCTTAAATATGTTTAAGGAGATAGGCGCATAACTATTTTAGCTTGTCCAACAGTCATCTAATCGCATGAGGGTTATTTTCAAGAATATAATGTATTTATATGGCGCCTCAACAGGGAACACAATGCCTAAATATAGGTATATACATATCTTTACCCTGGCATTATGCATTTTGTGGAACCAGGGCAAAAGTTCTAGAAATAAGTATTTGGATCTTGTGGGAATTCTTTGGAATTGAGACAAAAATACACAATTACAACAATATTCCTTGTCCTCTGGTGAAAATGTGTGTAAAAACAAAGGTGTTGAAATTCTGCCTCAAACATTCACACAAAGTAGCAAGTTTGAACTTTATAATAATATGAAGTTCTGACTTTTTTAAGTTGAGCTAGTCAAAAAAATTGAGTAAACATATAGTAATTTCTTCCTCTTACCCCTCTCATACCAGCAGATATCCACCAAACCTGAAGTAGAAATCAACTCGCATTTGTCCAAAGGAAAAACGAAACAATAAGGCTCGGGAGTCGGCCCCCCGATATGGAGTTTCCCGGGCGTTTGCACGAGCCGGAGCAACCTGCAAAACATACGAGTAGCTAAAAGGGCAGAAGGGGGTGAGAAAATAAACAACCCAAAAAACAAACCCACACCTACCCCCGGTGTTCACTTTCTCCATGTTACTCCTTTGCATCTTACCATACACATTGATGAACAACTGAATCGTTTATTGGGGGCACCATATTAATCTTCATGTTTATTTCCAATCCACCTAATAAAATTCATGAAAGACATTGTTCATTAAATACCTGTACTAATTGAATGGTTTCCAGTCGTGAACGTTTCATGTAGGGATCCCTAATGAGTTTACAAAGATCAATTTTGCAGATGAGGAATTTTCTGTGTTAGTTTTCTTTTCATCTTTTTTAAACTGTTAAGAACTACAAAGATCAAATTAATTTTCTGGATGGGGAACGGAAATTCTTTTTGTTTATATCTTTTTTAAAACTGCTAAGAGGAAAAAAGATCAAATTAGTTTTCTGGATGGAAAATTCTTTTGTGTTATCTTCATTTCTGTTGAAATGGTTACAAGATCAAATCAATTTTCCAGATGAGAAAATCACCTTTTCTTTTCATTGTTCTTGACACATTTAATGGAGCACATCCCCTGCACATGCTCTATCTATTGTCTGTCTGTAGTTTCATGGGAACAAATCCCAAATTACTTAGTATGTCAAGTCAGTAGACATGTTTTGGTAGATATTTTATGGTGCTTGGTTACCAAAAACATCCAAAGATAAAATTCTTGAATTGGGATTTCCATTTTAGATGTCTACTTCTTAAAGGTGGATGACTCAGTTTAAGTACAGAGAGTTTTCATCTTGATAGAATGGCCTTCATCCCAAAACCCCATCTGTAAAGTTTTGCGCCGATATATCAATCCATTTTGATGCGAGCGCTAAAAGTGTGATTTTTTAAAGCCCATAGATTACCGTGTAAAATTAATATTGGTCAACTAAAATGGGTCACATTTTTGCTCGCAACATCCAAACCATAACATCAAACCAAATATCCTTTGGCCTTAAGATTTCACAGGGTAAAGGAGAAAAATAGTAGCTTTCTTCAAATAACAAAATTTTAACCCTAGTCAACACTACATGCACCCAGGGTATTTTGTAAAAGCTTATTCAATAGTTTGAAGGTGTTAGACAATAGGATTTTCTGTGAAAATAATGCCATTGAATGAACATTACACAAGGCAATTAAGTACTACAGTGTAATATTTGTTAAATGCACTCTAAAAATCAGCATTGTTTATTGCCAGAAGGAACATCATTAAAGAACCAAAGTTACCTGTACTACGTAACCCATCCCTCTTTCCCCCCCCCCCCCCCAAAAAAAAATAGGTGCCAACAACAAGATATCAGCCATTATGGATTTCAACTCAATAATCCTTATCAGGATAAGGTTTATTTCAATTCATTAAATTAAACCATCAGAAGGTTGTAGGTTCAATTCTCATACTGGCACAATCCCAAAAAGTTTTCCTTTTAGGGTTGTTAATAATTTAGGTTTGATGAGGTGTGGCTAAAGCTCAATTTACTCAACTGGTTTCAAGTTTCATTGCCTTGTCTAGATGAAGAAACCAAAACAGGCAAGCTGACCACTTGGCCATGCTCTCTCACATTTTAAATGGAATATCTGAATACACACACACAACATATGCTATGATGATGTATGCACATATCCACAGATACATACATAGGACAGGATTTTGTTGTTATATGCATAATAAACAAAATCCTGCCTGTTTTGTACAAATTAAACTATATAACAGCTGTCATTGTCTCACCATTCAGGGAACAATTCACAGACTAGTATACACAGTATACATGTACAAGGAACTTCACCTATGTGTACTGTGATATTGTGAGTTAACATATTGTGAATATGAAAGAAATGTGATCTTGAAATGTGAGACCATGGCAGCTGCTATAGGATTATGAAAGTCTGCTTATCTTTCTTTAACAAGATTGGGGTCATTGTGATCTCCACATTTTGAATTCATAGTGTAATTTAGATTTCAGTCTCTTTCTTGCAATAGGGTTAACTGAATAGCCATCTGATTTTAACCATTGATGAAATAGTTCTCAATTAGATGGCCAGTTTGAACTAGTTTGTGGGCAGTTTTTAGAAGGGCCAGTTTCAGTAGAGCCAGTGTTTCAAGCTAGTCTTTTTCAGTAGCACCAGTTTCAGCTAGCTTAAGTTGAACAATACAAAGACGAACAACCATAGTTAATTGGCAAGTTGTTCACATTTAAATGTCATTTTGCATCCCAGGCCAAACATGTCAGCGTTTTGAGTACATTCATCACCCATGGGAGGGTGGACTTAATTTCATGTAGGAGATATGCAAAAAGCTTGAACTTGGGGCTTGGGAATGTGCCTGGCCTTGTTACTTATTTTGTCTCATCTCTCAAGTAGGCCTTTGCAACTGAAAGTTTGAGACAATTGGCAAGGCTTTTGGAACTGAAATTTTTTTAAAATTTAGCTTCTTGAGCAAAACCTTTCCAAAAGGCACCCTTAAAGACTGAATTTATGCTTCAACATGGAACCCATTAAGAACTGGCTGGAGAAGCACGAAATGGAGGTCTTAAGGGTGCACTCCCCATCAAGAAGAAAAAAGAAACCACTTTTTTCTTGGTCAGTCATTGCCCATCAAAATAAGCTTGCATTCTGTTCTGTACCTATTTTGATTAATTTGATGGTGTTACTACATGTATGTAAGGGTTGACCACCCACCATTGACGCCGCCTTGCACTAAGGGGTTCCCAAAAGATAAGCCCCCCCTAAAATTCAAGAACATTTGTAAACCGTTGCATACTTCCACTTAGATCTAATGTATAGAAAATTTCTAATAAGATAAAGTTAAGGAAGAGGACCTTTGGCTCTGTGACAAAAAGTTGTTGCTTTTACAACCGAAAACCGTTGGCACCTCAACACACACTCTCTTTTCCAAAAAAGAGTCAGAAAAAGTGGCACTTACCGTATTCAAGGTCTAAAGTCAACATTATCCGTTGCAGACAACTGATTTTTGTTTCCTTTCTTTATCAGGCGAGTACTGAAGTAAAATACGCTTAAAACATGATGCATAGGCCAAACAATCAACAAACAAAGACAAATATGCAGGAAAACAAACAAAGACAGATGTAAGCTTTACATTCATCACGTCGCCCGCATCACATAATACTGTCGTATTTCACAAGCATATTTGGAGGTTGTTTTTTGCGAAATTTCGCCTAAAATTACCAGTTCATCATTTCCTGCTATCCACAAAGTTTCAAAATGTGAGAATGCCTAATTAAATAGTTTATAATTATATTTTTTTGTCATTTTCCCTTTTCCTTCCCCAAAATCATCATTCCGTATTTCACATACTGTCCGTATTTTTAAAAATCGCCATTCCTTTACACATGTTTTATATAGCGGTTTTATTTGTTTGCCCGATCCTAACTAAACGATTTCACATACAGACCTATTTTGAAGTATTTCCATCAATCTTTCGTAAACAGCTTTTCACAAGTGATCTATTTGTTTCCGTAATGAAAAACAACGGTGTAAGGATGTGGGGTCGTAGTTTGCAATATCATTATTGTGATTTCACAATACAGACTTATAACTTTGTAGCCTATTTAAGAAATATACTCGTGGTTTTTAAATTAGATTTATGGTTTTATTGAGAAAATTTAATAACAAAATGTTTTCTTTCCTAAAACGTAAAGTAACTAGATGTTTTCTTTTATCTTCGTTTTAACCGTGTAGACATGAAATGTCACGGTAGATCTTTAATGTCGATTTTCTCGGAAACATGTTTTGTAAATATAGGACAGTAATGTGATGTGGCGACGATCAGTATCATAAAAGAATGTCCTTTTTCTTCTTTTGCATATTGCTCTTTTTATTAATGAAAAGCTGTATGTTTGAATGCTGTTTCAAATCAAAATAAGCTTAAATTGTTTTGCCATTCAGGGTGACTCAATAGTTACCGTTTCCTCCTTCATCTTGCACTGATAGACATCATGTAAGGTGTACACATGCTGTTTACCATTTTCTGATGTTCTGTTGATGATGGTGGTTCCATCTCGCTGGATAATTCCACCACGTTCAGCCAGAGTAGCGTTCTCCTTTATGTGTTGATCTGCTTCACATTTCACTTGGTGTTGCTTACACAAATCTCATCTCATTATTTTTTGACTGCATATTTATCTTGTTTGTTTATTTGTTTGCCTATGCGTTAATGTTTTAAGCTTATTTACTTCGGACCGCAATGCATATAAAGAAAGGAAATGA
This sequence comes from Ophioderma brevispina, assembly GCA_023653785.1. Classification (NCBI taxonomy): domain Eukaryota; kingdom Metazoa; phylum Echinodermata; class Ophiuroidea; order Amphilepidida; family Ophiodermatidae; genus Ophioderma; species Ophioderma brevispina. The sequence goes on along the minus strand of JAMKCH010044786.1, from coordinate 69,891 downwards.
ACTCGTTGTAAATTGATAATTTCTTTACTTCAGTCCTTTGAATACGGTAAAGTGCCACTTTTTCTGACAACATCATTTTTGGAAAAAGGGAATGTGTGTTGATGCCAAAAGTGTTTTTTGAAAACCAACGACTTTTGTGGCAAAGCCAAATATTTTCTCTCTTTGAAACTTTTTAAACTTTTCTAAACATCCAGTTCTAAGTGAAGTTATGCAACGAAATGTCCTCGAAGTTTAGGGGGGAACTTATCTTTTGGGAACCCTGTAGTTTGTAGTTCACCATGTAGAGTCCACTCATTTCTATCAGTTACCTGACAAAAATACTTTCTTTCTAGCGCCCAGTTAAAAGGCTTTAGGTGAAATCAATGTGGATAATTCCAGGGAGTCATAGGAAAGATTCCTTGAGGTACCTAAATCACTAGACTGAAGAGATATGTGATGGGGAAGACATTTATCAATTGCATAGTACATCTGTAATGTGGAAGGGAAATTGAATAATTTTGTTTTTCAGCAATTAGGAGCAGACATTGAGTTTGGATCTAGTTTCCTCTGATTATAGATCATAATGGATTTCGCCTTCTGGCAAATGTGACATATCTCATAAACAAAAAATGATTAGAATAACAGTACACAAATATCATATTGGTTTGGAGTCAAGATGAAGAGCATGTCTTTACCTCGTACATACCTGGAATCAACTTCCTTCCTCCGCCCTTGGCCATTCATTGTATTGCTTGTCTTACAATCTATAGTGAATACTTTGCTGGGAATCTTTTTTTTAAAGGAAAGGAAAGAAATGTTGTCTTAAATTACCGTACTGACGAGATAGTCCCACCCTCTTTTTTACTGAAAACTTGAAATTTGGGGGTGGGATAAGGCCCGAATCTGCACCGAACCGGGTCGAAAATGTCTTGGCCATAATCTCGCCACATACACAAAGCCACTTCATGAATTCCAAAATTTGAAGACTCAGAAGTGCCAATTTTAAATAGTTTACCGGTTATGTAGTTTCACCCTTCATTCTGAAGTAGATTTCATCTTTGCATGTAACTAACCATGACTATAAGGAACTTTAGGTGATTTTTTAGCAAAAAAGCGAACAAATAGATCGCGAAAACTGAACCATGTGCAATCAGGTTTTGGCGGCGGCCATATTGATTTTCTGCCATCCTTAGATGCCCTCTGAACCGACCACATGGATGTTCAAAATATTCTTGTTCGTTCAGAAAAACAAATCCACCAAAAAACTATTTTATGAATGAATTTATGAAACGAATCATTTTATGGACATGTTATTATTTTTATAAGGAAATAGGGGAAAAAGACGTGAAAAAATATGTAGAATCACGTCTGAGTGAGTAGGAAAGCTGAGAGTGTTGAACCAGAAACAGAAATTTCGGCTGAATCTCGGACACTTTGCAGTGTTCTATACTCTTAATGTATGTTTTTCACAACTTTAATGGTTCCAGAGTCATAGAAACAGTTCTTGAGATGGAATATAAGATTAAAGATGGAATTTCGTATTCAGTGTATTGGAAAAGCTTCATTGGAATTCAAGGCTAAAGATTTGTTGTTGAAGAAGATAGGTTCCGAATTTTGCAGGTAGAGTCATGGAAATAATTAAACGGATCTTAGATTTTCTGGAAATTTTCCTAAAACTTATGGGTGGGATTTTACTCGGAGCATGGGACTATAATTCAGGGTCAGTACGGTGAGTGTTAAAAATTGGTCAAACAATTTAAGGCGGACTTGTTAAACCATTTCTAAGTATTTAAAAACCAAATCTTATATTTGAAATTTAGAACTAAAACAAAAGATTAGCTCCTCTAGCAACTGCAGTTACTGTGTCGTGCAGGACCAAATGCTAAGAAATATGAAGGGTGGGCTAGTGTAGTGGCTCATACACTCTCCCTTCACCAAGCGGCCAGGGTTAGAAAGCACTGGGACCAGTGTCGCATATGGAAGTGGTTTGCCGATCCATACGCGTCCTCGCAGTTTTCTCTGAGAGCTTTATGGTTTCCTCCTGCATCTAAAAATTGGACTTCTTTCCAATATAGACCTCCTTGTTGTTCTGGATGTCTCGTTGTGTTTGTAGCAGCATAAGGGCACTCCACCCTGACATTCGCGTGGATTTGTGGCGTGGTATAAGAATTACATAATAATATTATTGTTGAAAGGAAATGACTTGGGAATTTGAAAATTGTCACATTACCCCCCCCCCTTTATTCATAAATCAATTAAGGCTCGCATTTCAAGGAGAGGAAATTAATTGAAAGACATGACATGAAAAACCAGCTGCTGCTTCTATTTGTCCTAACATGCCATAATAAAAACATCTGGCTGTTGGTGCAGGCTGACTGCTAGTTAGAAACAGCAATTTTGTGGAGGAATTGTTGGTACAATCCAGGGAAACATTATTAATGCTCCAAAGTGTGAAGTAAAAGATTTTAGTGTGGAAGGTCTGTAACTGTAGTAACTAACGTCAGTGCAATCACTGCCAATGTTTTTTAAGGGGTTTGATGACGTGTTAGCGATCACTCGATAAATTTTCGCTCCAGAATTCACATATATGGTATTTACAACGGTGCTGATTAAGAATCTGAAAGAAAAATGTGGGTCACCGACTTTGTTTTTGAGGGGCTATAACCAAAACAAAAAGGTATGTTGTCACTTTTTAAACGCACGCACAATGGGAAAATTCCAAATTTGAACGTTTTACGATCACCTACAAAATAAAAACCTCTCGATAAATTTTTTGTAATTCATCTAAATATGGTTGAGGTCCCGATGTCGTTCGTCAAAATTTGAAATAACCAAATGAGGGTCAACCGACTTACTTTTTCCATTACACAACGCCGAAAACCACGGAAATTGGACACTTTTTTCAAATTGGGCGTCTTGTTGGCGGCAAGAAAAATCCGGCTACATTCATTTCGTCCTGCAGGCAAAGGCAGGTAACGCAGAGGCGTAGAGATGCGCGATTTGAATAAAAGCAAACAAGCGGCACAGTTATCCGTGGCGGTACTCTGCGCATGATGCCCTGTCGCAGCTCAAAACTAAAATTCTCCATTTGTCCATGACTGGGTCTCCAAATAATGCTGAAGGTTGTGAAAGCGCTTGCGCGTACACAAATCACCGTCAAAGGTGAGACTCCCTTAATATTGACAAGATTGGATATGCATCAATGTAGCACATTTGTTGTATTGGGTTCAGTTGTCAATTATTCAAAAACCCTCATGACTTTTGTCCTATCCTCACTGACCATTCTGTAGCAGGATGTTGACTGTGCAATGAGTGGGGGGGGGAGGGGGGGCTGTAAACAAATACTGGCAAGGATTAGTTATATGTTAAAAGTTTGTTGCTGCTGGAGCACGATTACAGAATAAAGCTAAGTCTGAGAATTAAAAGTTTTCTCTCCTTAATCTAGGAAGTTCTATCCCCCCCGCCCATCCCCTCTCCCCCGATTAAAAACAATGGAAAGGGTGTATTTTCGCAAATTTTCCAACAAGGGCAATAACAACCCAAACCACTGTATCAGCAATTCACAAAGGGCAAGTCTAGGTATGTTATTATCTTCCAGGGAGGATTAAAAAAATAAGTGTGGGGCTCCAAGAGGCACATCTGTTGACACAATCTCCTTTGTAGACTGATACTCTTAAGTAAAAATGGAAGAGTCACAAGGCTTTGAAGTCAAATGCAGAATATGAGGCAGTATTTAATGTGATGGGTGCAAGTAAACATTTTGTTCTTAGTTTTAGCAACCATATTAAGTATATTATACGTTTTGATAGCTGTACTAAGACCAAGTCAGAACGAGAAGAAATATGAGGAACAGATTTTTCCCGCCCTCTGATTTTAGTTTAACTAATTATGCCTCAAAAGGTCACAAAATTTCACTATTTGATCAAAAATAACATCCAGAACTTGAAGAAATCTCGCTCTTACCGGTTGGGGTCAGGCTTATGGAAGTTGAGTAAGTCCTCTTTTCTTTGTTTTATTACCCTTTTGATTGACATATCATTGTGGTTGTATGACAACTGGTTGGGCCTGTTATAGGTACATGATATCCATCTCATTCTTTGTAGACAGTACAGAAGTTTCAATTTTGATACCAGACAGTTAAAGCTAATGGTATATAGCATTTCAAGTTTTTGCTCAGTCGTGTGTGCTTGATCACTAAGGTGTCTCCACTGTGACTGGTAGAGTTGCATAAGACAATGATGGGGGACCACTGCTCTTAGAAAGTTGACAGGCAGTTCTGAGAAAATTCTATGAAGTACTATGTATCCTGCGGGAAATTTATGTGAGGAATGCCTCTCGACTTCAGTCATCGGCTCCTGAATTGAAAATACATCATGCAAACCCTGGATGATGGATGGGTAAACATTTGCTCTGGACAAGCAAATTACTTGCACTCATCTCTTTGTAAGAGTTAGTTACTGGCTGTACCTCCGAATATCCCTTCTCACATTGACCAGGAAGGCTTTGCCATCGAGCGCGTCAGCGTACTTCACAGCTCAATTGAGACTTTTACCTGAATAAGCGAGCCAGAGGAGTATAATAGCATTCCCTGTGAGTGGATAGTGGTTAATTTTATGTTTAATCTGTGCCGTGACGTAGCAGGTGGAAGAAAAGGGGGCAGAGTGCCCCCTCTTGAAAAAACAAAAATGAGGGGAAATCGGGGGAAATAAAACATGGATATCATGTTAAATTCAGCCCCTCTTCGGATTCTTTTGCCTGCGACGGGAAATTTTTGCTTGTGATCGGGAAATTTGGTGCACCTACTGGGAAATTGCCACCTCAGAACCACTGGGCTGACTACGCGCCTGCAACCTGCATCTTTGGTACTGTGCTTGTACAGTTGTGATGCGTCCTGTAGCTTCTAATGGGGTCTAAGCTATAGGCAATGTGAGATGATATGGGGAGTCATTTGCAGACACCAACAGACTGGCAGACTATCAGAAATTACAGCCCAGGATTTTTTAAACTATGCCAAGTTGATGATTTTGCATATTCAGTAATTGCTGCCATCTCCTGGGACAACCTAAGAGACCTTGTCGTAATCGGCTTACTTAAAAACCATGGAAATGGATTCCATATTTTCTGCTATGATGTTTTGACAACGTGCGTATTTGTTATGAATTCTTATGTGTGAAAGGTAAAAAAGTATTTTCAAAACAAGCCAATTTAAAAGAATCAACTGCACTAGTAGGTCCAGGTGGTATGTTGTCAAAGGTTCCTTATCCAGGTATGAGTGAGTTGCCTTAGTGTATGGACATGAACAAATTTGTTTTCACTTTTCACTTTAGAAAAGAGAGCATAGAAAGGGATGGCAGGAGTACAATGGCAAACACAAGAGCACAAAATTCAGATGACAAAATGTGGCATACTTAACATTTTTACCCTTTGTACTTACATGATTCACCAGTAGGTGGAGAAGGGTATAATGTAATTGGGTATATGTTAATTATGCACAGAATGTGTTGAAAATCTTATAACGAACTGGTTTTCAAAGGTTTTTTTTGTTCTTACTTTTTGCAGTTTATTTGCTCTTCAGAATGCCACTTGTCTAAATATGGGTAGTGATTAGTCTTATAAAAAGCTCTTTCAAACATGCGAATGCTTGTCACATTTCAAGTTTTGGGAGCAGCAGAAGAGAGAATTAACTGTTTAAGTACCTCTGAAATGTATGGCAGGAGTATTTTAATTGGTCTGATTTTATTTTTGTGTTTCCAGAGAAGAAACAGAATATCAGGCAGATGAATCTCTGTCTCCAATCATAGCTGAAACCAGTCCTGGAGTAAAGGACGAGACAAAAGCCTTCACCAATGGCACCGAAGCTCTGGTGGAATGTCTAGAGGAACGGCGAGCAAGAATAAGGGCTGCCAGGCAACGAGACAATGTGAGTCGGGACAAGAACGGCACAACGACAAACTCACAAGCTTACACGACGATTAAGGAAACTAACGGGACAGTAGCTGAACCTAGTAGTAAGAGTATACCCCAGGTGAATGGAGAGACAACTGTGCAACGTGTAGAAGCACAGACTACTAGGACAATACCCTCACAACCAAATAAGAGTATACCACAATCAAATGGGACGTCACATCCTAATAGAACAACAAGCAATAGTAACAGTGATGGCGAGACAAGTGAGTGTTGAAAAGCTATTATTAAGTTCAGTTTGATATTGTTCTTTGTTACAGTAACTTGTGCTTTAATAGGTTTTGTGCAGAGGAGGGTTTTAACCTATCCCACAGATTAGGAAATTACACCTTTATAGGTCATGTGAACCAATACATACTCATTGATCAATTACTGATTATGTGATTTGATGACATCACACCAATGTAACTACACATCAATATCAATGGATTTGATGGCTGCTGAATTTTGCACCTGAGGGTGAACAAGTGCTTGAAACTATGCAGAGGTAACATTACACATGAACATAATCTTGCTGAAATGTAGAGGAATATCATTGGAAAAAAAATATGCTAGGGCCCAATGTTGAGATTGACGGCAAAAGGTTGAATTTTTTATCATAACATTGCCACCTGCCCGATGATTTATCACCATTTTGAATTTGTTAATGTATGCATAATTGTGGTGTTGTGATGTCATCAGGTCATTATGCAATGCATTGTGGCAACCAGTAATCAGTTCCAACACAAAAAGCTTGACCTTTGTCCTCTCTTAGCACAGAAAATGTTAGCACTTCAGGATTTTTTGACATAATATCCAAGGGTCGTGTTGTTGTTTATAATTCTGGAACAGCATTGTTTGTCCTTAACAAACCACTCTCTTGGTTGTGTGGTATAAGAAAAAGAAACCTTGGTGTTCATAGACTCTTGTTGCATCCCATACAGCCTTATTCTATAAGCTAGCCACTAACCCATCTATATTTCTTATTTTTCTCTGCATTGTATAGTCTAGAAGTTTGAATACTTGCGCTGGGATACCATTTTTGTCATTTTTAACATTATTGCAGAGGCAAACCCATAGAAGTTTACAAAATGATATTGAAGTATTTTTCTATTGTACAGTCTTGAAACTTTAATCCTTCCGTAATTAGTTGTATTTTGTTCCACAGGTTGTTCATCTGGGAATTACTATAATCTGATCTAATTTTAGAATTTTTTGAATGAAAAGGGCACATAACATTGCATGGACCATGCATGAAGCATTTCATCATGTGAGTGCAACAAAGTCATAACTGACATTATGGTAAAATTAGGTTTGGCTTGAGTTTGTAAAGTCAGGTAAAACACACTAGTTTAAACTATAGTAAATGACAAATATGTAGATATGATTTTGTTGCACTCGCATGACGATTTCTTTCCTGTTATGACTTCCCCTTTTTTTCCTTTTGGTATACAGGTCAACCAAAATACAAACCTATTTCTTGTTCATAGCATTGTACTTTACATGCCAATTTGTTATATATTTTGAGACTAGATACCTAAATGAGATGTGGTGGTATTTACCATCATGTCTCAATAGCTTAAACTGCTCAAAGAGCAGCTGACATGTGAGAGGCCTGGGTTCAATTCCTGGTCGAGATAATGAATTACTCTTTTCTTGGTTATCTTGAAGGAAAGATTAGTTGTTGAAGAGGTACACCCTATTTGGAGCCCTGTACATAATTACACTGCTGTACAATGGCCATGTTTACAGGATTGTAATATTTTGTCTTTTTGCTGTTATATAAGTTTATTTCCTCTGAGGCATGTCAATATTTTCATGCACTCTCCCTTGAGTGCCTAAAAACTGTGAACTACTGTATAAGTGGAAATTTTCGCGTACAGATATTTTCGCGATATTAACAGTTTTGCCAAATGCGCGAGAATTTAATTTCACGGTATTGACATCAATGCAATACAAATCTATTGGTTTTTTTTTTTTTTTTTTTTTGAGTGCAACAAAGTCATAACTGACATTATGGTAAAATTAGGTTTGGCTTGAGTTTGTAAAGTCAGGTAAAACACACTAGTTTAAACTATAGTAAATGACAAATATGTAGATATGATTTTGTTGCACTCGCATGACGATTTCTTTCCTGTTATGACTTCCCCTTTTTTTCCTTTTGGTATACAGGTCAACCAAAATACAAACCTATTTCTTGTTCATAGCATTGTACTTTACATGCCAATTTGTTATATATTTTGAGACTAGATACCTAAATGAGATGTGGTGGTATTTACCATCATGTCTCAATAGCTTAAACTGCTCAAAGAGCAGCTGACATGTGAGAGGCCTGGGTTCAATTCCTGGTCGAGATAATGAATTACTCTTTTCTTGGTTATCTTGAAGGAAAGATTAGTTGTTGAAGAGGTACACCCTATTTGGAGCCCTGTACATAATTACACTGCTGTACAATGGCCATGTTTACAGGATTGTAATATTTTGCTGTATCAAATCAGCAAAGTTTATTTTGTCTGAGGCATGTAAATATTTTCATGTATTCATGCACTCTCCCTTGAGTGCCTAAAAACTGTAAAATATATAAAGATGTGTACCATTTGTTTCTTCAAGCTGTCCTGATGCGACACATTATACCACTTTACTTAATAGACCCTCATTTCTTTGTACTAACAAGATATGTCTATTACAGAGGAGGATGCGTATGAAATGCGCAGAATGATGCGGCGTCTGCAGTATTTACAAACCAAAAATATCGACCATAAAAGTAAGAACGATGAGGGGACTCAAGTCAACGGGGAAGAGAGTGAGTTGTTTTGGGTTGATTTAATGCTTGATTAACAGCATGCTTGGTTATCCTTCTGCCAGGCCCTGTAAATAAAATCATACAGATTATTTTGACAAGGCGGTTTGGAGTCATTGTTATGCCTGCATTCAATTTTAGAGTAGCGACATTGTTGATGTTAATTCAAATTCTTAAATTGTTATTTGAGGTCAGAAAACAAGTGAATTTAAGTGGACAGTGATTGTATTTGAAATTTTCTTAAGAATATTCCCTAATTTTGAGTGATCATGTTTTATCATAATAGCATTTCAGTCATAAACCTATTCATATCTTGAAATTTTAAGAGAAAAATGAGAAAGAATCACCTATTTGTGTTTTTTCAAAACGAAATTTAAAAAAAAAATGTGGATTTAAATTGAAATATTTTAATTAAAAAAATAGAATTTCAAGAAAAGAACATATAATTCTTTTGTTGAGTCAGTCTGGGTTTTCAAATTATTGTTTAAAAAAATAACAGGTTCATCCTGATGATCAGTACCAAAAAAAATCTTGTTGCCAGTTGTGTCAGCCAAGAATTTTCCATTATAATCGATAGACTATTACATTACCTTGTACAATTTATCTTCATCTGTTTTCCAAGTATGAAAACTCCACTACCATCTCCCCTCTCTCTTTCTCCATCCATCCTGAGTGAATATACCATCAGCATGATGAGAATGTTGAAAGTAGAGGAATTTGTTTACACACGCAAGTATGTCCATCAAAACTGTATTTATAGTAGAGCGTGTTGTGTTCTTATGATTTCCTAGTTGGCCACCGTTAATGCACGCAAGAGTGTCCATAAACATTGTATTTATAGTCGAGCGTGTTGTGCTTTTAGGAATTTCCTTAGTTTGACCGTCTTTTATTTCACGTAAGATTAATCCATAAAACGTGTAGTATTAGTCAGCGTGTGGCTTTGATTTCACTGTTGGTTACCATTATGTTGGGTGTGACAACCTGGCGTGGATGGTGTAACTTACTCACTACCAGTCGACAGTTTGAGTGCATGACTTTTTGACATGTTGCGGTGTATCATTCAATTAGTTGGAGTTGGTGATGTTTGTAATGCCCAGTAATTGTTTCAAGAGAGCTGTGGTAGTGCTCATTGTCCTAAATATAGGGCATTGACTAATGGATGTGTAGAACATTTGCATGAGTTTTCCGAGTTGATGACAATGCATGAGTCCTCCTGGGCTTGCCGTGGCTTGGATGATGACCAACCCATCTGTATCCATTTCTTGCCTGGACATAGCAGTAATAGGAGGAATAATGCTTATATCCCTCACTCAAGAACACAAAGACCAAGAGTACGAGAGCAACACATGGCCAAGGAGGAGGAGAAGGAGACAACAAATTGAGGCCATAAAGGAGGAGAGTAGGGAGGATGAGGAAGAAATGGCACTCGGCCCTGCCGGAGATAGTGTGTTCAGTGAGACAAATGAAGATGGAAATGGTCCAAGTGCTAGCAAAGTTAGGAGGTCATCAATTCCATCATTGTCAAGTGAGTGGACTGTGCACTGGTTTGATGTTTGTGGCGTGAACTTTTAGGCGGGATGTAGTTTGGTTTGAATCATTGGGCAAAGATCGGTAGGAATAATAACTTGAAAATAAAATTGGTTGTGTTTCAGACTGTCAGGCAGAAGAGTACATTGTACACTCTAGGTGGAGTTTGGATAAGCTTTATTGGTAGGATTAAGCATGATGAAGTTAGAGGAAGATAAAATTGAGAAAATTATGGTGCAAGATGTGTCAGTGTCAACACCAGAAGTATGTTCAAGCTTAGGATAATTAAGATAGTGTTTATTGGTTAAATTTTTTGACCAAGTGTAGATAAGATTAGTGCTGTATTTTAACTGATGAAATAATTGTAAATTATTATGTATGATTTAAATGTTCCAGTAATAGGTATGATTTGCAGGGTTATAGGACTCGAGACCGGTCTCGAGTCCCAATTTTGGAGGACTTGGACTCTGACTCGGACAATAGGGACTCGTACTCGGACATACGGGACTCGGGCACGAGACCGGCTCAAGTCCGGGAAAACTTATCTTTCTTGAGCGGCAGCGATACGACGATCGAGCGTGCTAACAGCTGATCTCAAAACCAAAATACACGACCAGCATTATATTGGTTGATTGTGAAAACATCCTATTTAAGATTTGCAAGTTCAAAGATTCACAACAAATTTGAAAGTTTGTTCAGTTTCTTTAGATAAAGTGTCATGATGATTTTCAGATTAGATTGTTAAAAGTGAAAAAGCTTAATGTTGTAGAAGGTCAATCTGTGTGCTAAAACTAGTTAATATTGAATATGTAAACGTAGTAGGGAATAATGCTAGTGAGTTAAGCCTTAACAAGGTACACACTTTAGCACTTTTAAAACATTATGTATCATTAACACATGAACAACAATTGAAGCTATTGCGCTATTGAACCAGTATTGTTAACATATGAATGACAATTTCGGCTATTGAAACCAGTATGAACAGGAGAAGAGCTTGATCACACAATGACGACATAGCCCATATTGTCAGTCTGGTATATTCTAAGCTACCGTATATTCCATCCCATGGCATATGGGAGTTAGCCATGAATCAAACGTTGTTGACATTTAAACTGCGGTGCTATTTAATGACTATGGTGGCGTGACCTTATGCTATGCCAACAGTCAGCCGATGCTTAAATGAATCAGATTTCCAAGTTGGTCTGTAACTTCTGTGCAACATCATTATAGCGTCCATGGTAGCATGAGATCTTATTTTCTATGCAACATTGTTTTGGGTCAGTGTATGTGTGGTAACATAATGCTAAGACATTATGTAGCAGTTGTGGTCAGCAACTGTTGTGAACTCATAAATTATACTAGGACTTGTTTCTCCTCTGTTGAATTGTTGTCTGCTTCAATCAGACCTCAAAGTCAAGATTTATTGCTGTAACTTCAGTAGGGTCTGTGGTAACATAACTTAATTTCTATGCAGTCATTGTTGAGGTTCAGTGTGTGGTAACATATGCTGAGATATTGTGTAGTAGTTTTGGTCAGCAACTGTTTCAAATTCAAACAAATTATACTAGAACTTGTTCTCCTGTGCAGTATTGTCATCTGGTCCAATCAAACTTCAAAGTCAGATTTTGTATATCTCTAACTTCAGTTGGGTCTTTGGGTAATACTATTCAAAAAGTGCTGTGTAGTTATTCTGAACATTGATGATAGGAAGTTTTCCTATGAAGTATTGCTGTAGTTCCATTGGCAGAAATTTTGTAATGGGAATGATGAGTTGATTAGGCATATTTTCGAATGGCAGGAGGTGCAATTTTTATTGCAATTCTGTACCATAATGTTTATGGCAGAAAAAAGGGATTGAAAGTCTACCAAAAAATAATTTCATAATATTTTACTTGTAGCATGCAAAAAATAGGGTTTTCGTAATAAAATTCAAGAAAACTTTTAGACAAAAATGACTCAATCTTAGAGTAACGTGGAAATACCAGAAGAGCTACTTTATACTTCTTGAGCATAATGATTGTTTTTTGAGATTCCAACATTCTCCATGTTTGACCCTTTCAAGGTCACACATCTCTGGATGAACCTATGGAAATATCCAAGCCATCTGATGAGGTCCAAGAAAATAGGCTGGCTGGGGAAGAAGAAAAAGAGGAAACAATAGAAATAGGGGAGAAGTACAACACAGGTAAATATGCCTGAATTAGCATGGTGGCATGTTTATAAAAATGGGAACATTCTCTTCAAAATTTTTGTAATTTCAGACCAGAGTTCTTATCGCAATATTAAATGCTTAATTGATTTCTAGGCTGGGGCATTTAGGCAGGGCTCCTTGCATATCTCTTAATAAACATGAAAGTATTTTGTTCGTTTGAATGGATTACAAATTTCAATATGTTAATTTGCACTTCGGTTTTTTCCCAACTATTGCATTAGCAAAAACTGTCTGTTTCCCTTTTTTTAATTTGCATAGAAAAAATCAAAATGTAATTTGCACCTTTGCTTCTTGTTTCTAGTTTATTTTTTTTCCAAAACTCTACTTTCAGCTTTTTACTCTTCTATTTCGTTACTTCTATTCAAAGCCATGCATGTCCTAGAGTTATCCGCACCAGCTTTAGAATTGGGTTTGCCACTCTAGTAGCATGCATGGCAATTACAAAATGGCCGCTTTTTAGGTTATCAGTTTAAATAAGCCTTGAAATGCTTTGCAGAAAAGTAGCCTGCACTTGCAGCCATTCACAAAGCCCTTTTCTATCAATTTGTTAATATATGCATGTAGTGATATGTTAACTTGTTCACTTTCAAGGCTCCCGCATCAACAAAACAGCTTCGGAAGAAAAGAAGGCAACACAGGAAAAGAATGAGGATACGAATAAGGATGATGATATCCTTCAACTTCTTGGTAGGACTGCAACCAAAGATGAAGATGAAAAAGTAGAAGTATCAAGACCAGATGTGGAGGAACTGAAGGAAGCCAGATTACAAGACAGTCAGTCTCTACCGGCAGAAAAGAAAGTTGCTAGTAAAGATGACAATGTGCTTCAGCTTCTTGGTAGAACTCCAACCAAAACTAAAGATGAAAAGGAAAGGATACCAAGAAAAGACAAATCAAAAGATGATCAGTTAATACAAGAGGATAAAAAAGATAATATAAGTAAAGATGATGATGATGTTCTTCAACTTCTTGGTAGAACTGCAACCAAAGTTGAAGATGACAAAGTAGAACTATTAGCACCAGAGGTAGACAAACAAAAGAAAACCAAATTAAAAGACAGTCAGTTAATACAGGAGGATAATAAAGTTGTGGGTAAAGATGAGAGCATCCCACTAATTGGTAGAACTCGAACTAAATATGAAGATAAAGTTGAAATATCCACACCAAAAGCTGAGCAACCAAAGGAACTCAAAGTGGAAGACAATCCGTTATTAGTAGAAGATAACAATGTTGTAGGTAAAAGTGATGAAGATGTCCTTCAGCTGCTCGGTAGAACTCCAACTAAGGTGGAAATATCAGCTCCAGATGTGGAGAAACCAAGGGATCAACCAGAAACTAAAGCAGTTTTGAAAGCTGAAGATAAACCTGCAACAGCAGGTGGCCTTGGACTAACAATTGACACAGAAAAAGATGGCAAAGCATCAGATGTTGCCAGTCAAAGCTCACAGTCTTCCGATTCTGAAGGGTACCTCTCGGCTCTGTCGGAAGAGGATGCTGAAGGCAGTGCTGTTCTTGCCATCCTAAAAAAAACAGACAACGGAGATAGTGAGGAGAAGTTTACTATTGCTCCGGATGTCTTGCCTAATGAAAAAACAAACAAAAAAGATGCAGATGAAGACTTGATGACATACCTTGGTAAAGGGGAGAGCGCTAATTCACAGCCCGCGAAGAACCGTTGGACCATGAAGGGCAAGCGACAGAGTAGCGATGCATTCTCGGAAACATCTGCTAGTGATGAAGGTCTTGCTGAGGTTGGAAGCAGTGGTGGAGGGGATGTTGCCCAGAATGGAGACAATGGGGGTAATGCAGAAAAGGAAGAGGATATCATGGCATTGTTGGGAGGTAAAAGTAAGACATCAGACACTGCTTTGAAAAGTCTGGAGAATTCAACACAGGGAGTTGATTCTACAGATGATTCTGGTCGTTCACATCCAGAGGTCATTGCACTTCTGGATGTTGATGCACAGAATCAAGATAGCAACAAATTACGCCTGACAGGAGATATACGAAAGGGTAAAGGCATTACTGGCTTGACTGTCAAATCAGAAGAACTAGAAGATGAAGGTAATGTAATGTTATCACTCAGGGCTAAAAATAAAACATCAAAGGACGAAACCTTAAGGAAAACACCAGTTGGAAAGGAAACTGCAGTTGATTTGAAACAACCTTCGAAGACCACAAAGCCACAAGGTGTAAAAGGTCTGTTCAGAATAAATTCTCAGGAAATTGAGGAGTCGAAGAAAGATGCGCCAAGATTCAAGATACAGTCTGAGGAGGTTGAGGAAACAAAGATTCAAGCTGTAGGAAAGTTACCAGATGAGAAAGAAACTGTGGTTGATTTGAAACTACCTTCAAAGCCAGCTGATCCTCCCAATGTTAAAGGATTATTCAGAATAAAATCTGAAGAAGCTGAGGACACAAAGAAGGAGGTACCAAAATTGAAGGAGATGAAGAAGCAAAAAGCAATTGAAGGTGATGATGAGGATGTACTCAAACTTTTAGGGAGGACTTCAACCAAAGTTGAAGATAAGGAGATAGTTGTAAAGGTTGGAGATGTAGACAATGTAACTAGCTCTGAGGGTGTCCCTGAAGCAGAAAAAGCATCAAGTAAAGATGCTAGTGATAAAATTGATGATAATAAAATGACTTCCTCTAAATATGACAAATTTGGTTTAGGTAAGACAAAATACTGAAATCGCCAGATCAAACTGACGATGAAGACAGTGCTATGTCCTTGCTTGGTCGAAGCATTATGAAGCCTAAAACAGGTGCTAAAAAGATGGCGAAAACTAAAGTGACTGACAACAAAGCTGATTCAAGAAGTAGCAGAAGTGATAAGAAATCTGATGAAGATGACATCATGGCTTTGTTGAGTGGCGGAATCAAAAGGCAATCTTCAATCAAGGATGAAGAAGAAACAAAGAAAGAGGAGGATGCCAAGCCCAAGGAGGATGCCAAGCCCAAGGAGGATGCCAAGCCCAAGGAGGATGCCAAGCCCAAGGAGGAGGATGGCAATGCACAGGTAAAAACCTGTGAAGCTGAAGAAAATTTCAATGTGTCAGAAGATGAAAACAAACAAAGACCAATACTTAAGGAAGATGACAGTGTTGTGTTGGACATTCTTGGTAGAAAACCTGTAGATAACATTGCAGAACGAAAACAAAAGACAGATGATGATGATGTGCTTGCTCTTCTTAGTCGAGGTTTAGATACCACATCAGTTTCGTCCAAAAAGACACAAATAGATGAGGCTTCTGAGGAAAACAAAGAAAGAAGTTAAAAAGCTTGACAATGATAAGAAAGAGAAGCAAACTCCATTGACCCCTGATGTGTCTCCAAGCAAGAGGAGAAGAGCTTGGCAAGGTAAAGATGATGAGGATCTTATGATGGTACTTGGTCATGGAGAAAAACAAGACTCATCCAGCAAATCTCATAAGACAAAAGATGAAATTATTGACATCAAACCATCAATATCCAAGTCAAAGAAGGATGAGCCTAAAGCTCCAGTGAATCAAGATGAAGCAGCCAAAAGTGGCAACAAATATCAGGAGAAATTTAAAAAAGCTGATGATCTTCAATCAAAAGCAACTATGGGTGATGCATCACCTCATAAAGATGTGAAGATACCAAAGAAAGGTAAGGCTCAGCAAGAGGAGGATGAGGAATTGTTAGCATTACTTGGTAGGGGCACCACAATTGAAGATGAACCAAAGAAACCTGAAGAAGTTACAGTAGTGAAGCTTCCAAAGATGGCAAGGCAGAGATCGGTTGAAGTGGATGAAGTTGTTGTCATGAAATTACCAACCAAAACTAAGAAAGAAACCAAGGAACCAATAGAGAGAGTTGAAGAAAATGTTGATCAGCAGAAAGATGAGAAAATTAGAGTCAAGAAGGAAGACAAGAAAGATGAGGAAAGTGTAGTTTTGGGTTTGCTTGGGAGGAGGAAAGATAGGAAACAAGAGGTTGACCAGCTGTCCGACAAGAATTCCAGATTTGAAAACTTGAGTGGAGAAAAACCACAAAAGAAAACTAGGCAAATGGAGAAAGATGACGTGCTTGCATTCCTTAGCCAAGGAATTTCAGCAGCACCAGAAAGGGAAGATACACCGAGAAAAGATAAAGATACTTTGCTTGATTTAGATAAACAAGTTACCCCAGTCCCTGCTTCAAAAAGAGATGTACCAGTTGAGAAGTCAAAGAAGGATGATCAGGCTGACAAGAAAGATACAATAAGTAAGAGCAATGAACAAAAAGAAGAGACTTCACCTGCTTTTGATAAAGCAAAGATTCCTGTTAAAGACAAAAGATGAAGAGGTTCTGGCAAAGGCAAAGGAAGTGAAGAAATCAACAGAGGAGGAGGACGTTTTAGCTTTGCTTGGCCGAGGGTTGTCTGCAACTGTAGAGGTGCAAGATGACACAAAACAAAGAAAGACAAGTATAGAAGATGAAGTCAAGATTTTGAAGAACCAAGATGCATTGCCTTTACCAGATGTCCAAAAGAAAGAAAGGGAGATTTCAGGAAAGCAAGAATCATCCAAGAAAGAGGATTCTCTTGCAGCAGGTGGCAAGGACAAAATCAGATCAGAGAGTAAGGACACAATCAAATCAAAAGGTGTTTCAGCCAAGATAGGTGGTGAGGATGATGATGTCATAGCAGTATTAAGTCAAGGTGTAACAGCAGTTCCAAGTGTGGCAGAAAATTCACAAGGAAGAAGACAAAAGGAGGTAGAACAAGAAGACGATGTTTTGGCATTGTTAAGTCAAGGTACAGTAGTTACTCCAGATGTTAAAGATGAGCCGAAGAAGATGGAGAGAAAAAAAGATGAGGAGGAGGATGTTCTTGCTTTGCTAAGTCAAGGTACTGCAGTCACTTCAGAAATTAAGGATGAATCAAAGAAAATGGACCTTAAAGATGAGACAAAGGGAAAAGATCAGAAGAGCATGGAGATAAAGAAGGAAGATGAAGATGATGTTGTTGCTTTGTTGAGTCAAGGTACAGATGTCACTCCAGAAAGAAAAGAGGAATCAAAGCAAATAGACACCAAAAGGATTGAGAAAAAAGAGGAAGCTATCAATGAATCCAAGGTGACAAAAGATGAAAAGGACAAAGAGGATGTTCCTATCTTGGATAGAGAAACAGTAGCATCTCCCAAACAAATGGTGGCAGAAACCCAAGACGACCAAGAAAATGAGGTTGTTGCGGTGCTCAAACGGAGCAACTCTTTAGAAAGTGCTAGAAACAAACTTAAAATTGATCTGGTGGAGGACGAACCAGAAACTGAGGTCTACTACACCCTACCAAGAGCAGGGAGGAGAAGAAAAGAATATCACACACAGAGAGATGATGATGTTACATCTGAAAAGAAATTGGAGGATGTCTTGCTTTGCAGCCCAATGGAAGGATATTTGTACAATACTTGTGAGTAGGAGGGGAATTGAAGTATCAATATTGTCTGTCAAAAATTCAGGATAAAAGCAAAGAGTTAATTTCTGTTGGTTAAAGATCAATAAATAGGGAAGTCGGTACCATTAATTAATGTAGAAGATTTTCATAATTAATGATGTAGTTCCATAATTTTTGAAAGAATTGTCAGAATTATGACTAGTGCTGGGGAATTGTTTTCTTCAATTCTTTTACGTAAAACTGACTTTGTATATTCTGAACATGTTAAAATAGTACACTTCGAGTAGCATTAATTTTAACCAATACACATATAATTCTGTACACACCCTTTAAAAGGTAAGACTGGAATATAGCATGTCTACTCTATTTGGTAATACATTTTGACAACATACATATGACAACCATGCATTGATCATGCCCTGACTATGGCTATTTCATGGCTATTTCAAGTGATTTCAATACCCTCAATCAACATGTGCTTGCTGTAGAGGGTGAATTGAATTCATATGGAATAGTCAAATATGTCTCACAAGAATTGACAGACAGTATTGAATACTTAAGAATTACTTTGGCATGATCTGTTTGCATGGAGATGGATGTTAGAAACCAGCATGAAATGCGTAAGAGCTTTGGATGTATAATGCATGATTTCTTTGGAAGTGTACTTGTGAAAGATTTGCATGTGTCTTTCCTTTTAGGAGGGTGTGGGGTAGTACACTTGAAGATGTTGTAATGCATGATATTTGGTAGCACACTTGTTTGGATGATAAATGGAATATTTGTTATTTTGTAGGACCACTCCTGCTCGGCTTCTGTGCTGTTGCACACTAGTATGCTTCTCGCACAGTAGCATGACACACACATGTTCTCTATACTTTCTTAATTCAATCTTAAGATTCTATTTCAGAAGCTTAATATAATTATTTAATACTTACAAAAACTTACTGAGATATCAAAAAAATTATGTCCACCTTTACAGGTCTTAGGGACTAGCTTATAATGTTCTCTAACTTCTAACAGTTCTTAAAATCACGATACTGAACTTTCATTGATGTGTACAAATTTGTCACCTATTTGTTGAAAATAATCTCCTAATAAAATGTTAATACCAGGAACTGTTATATAAATTACAGTTTGCATTTTAAAACTTACTAGTTAATGGCAGTACTTGTCAATGTGTCTTAAAAGTTCTACAATCAATTAAGCAGAGGATAGCCAAGTACATGTAAGGGACATTATTGTAACAGGTGTATAAATTCTTGACCAAAAGCAACAGTTTTCCAGGCCCAACATTGGTGGGTGAATTTCTACTAAATATGCCAAAGTTATGTGGTGGGAAGTTCTTCAAAGATTGTTTTAAAGGTTGAACTTATTCATGCATCATAAGTACTAAAAGTTGAAGTGTATTTTCACCTGTGTGAAATGACATTCCCCAAACTTTCAGTTGTATGTACCGTACTTTTCAGGCAAATTATACCATTGTTTTTTATCAGTAGTAATGGATGAATATTCATGAACAGCAACAAAAGCTGCCATATTCTCATTCCCCAGGGCAGGGTTCAGTGAAGATATATTGCTTTTGCTGGATGCCTAGTCAAATACATTTTCCAGATATAGCAAAATGTTATTTTGAAAACTTGCTTTTCTCTTGATTTTGTGGAATTCAAAATTCATTGGTGGCACTTGGTGGATGCATACTTTCTGCAAACCCGACATTTTGGAGAAATTGATATTTGGAAATAATTAACCAGAAACTAATGACTTTTAATTTCTCAACATACTGGTGTGTGTGAATGAGTGAACTGTGACTAGGCATGTGAGACTATAGATGTTTTTGTTTGGTTCCATTTTAACCATCTAGGTGCTTCAGATGACTGGAGTTGCTCAAATTTCCACATTTTTCCATTTTTGGGTGCAAATTTCAGAATTATGCATTTTATGTTCATATTTGGAATCAGCATGAAAAGTGCATCCAATAAGTCCGCACAATCCAATCTTCTTTAAGAAAGCCTCCGTACTGACTTAGTGTCATAAACTTTACAGAATCTACCAGGGTTGAAATATTCAAACTATATGTTGCCCTGGGTTTGTCCTATGGATGGAATGCATATAATAGCAACTGATAAATCAGCCTGATGCATAACAGCTGGGAAGTTTATTTGCAGTAGGGACAACATTTACATTAGGGATGATATTAGTTGACATCTTATTTTGTGAAGCAAAAACACTTATATGAAGATAGATGTCATTTAACAATGCTTGACTAACACATCTTTTTATTGTGAGTAGTTTAATGAAAAAATGTGATCTAATCAATTTTTTTGTTGTGGTGGGCTGTTTGTGAAATCCATTTCTGGTTTAACCACTAATGATTCTCCATCATATTTCTTTGGTATTAACATTGGCTTTTTATGCGATTGTTTTCCACCAAAGTTCCAAGGCGTAAATCTTCTCGTATGTCAAGCAATGAGAGTTCGAGCTGTTGGTCACCACGACCACTGGATAGTAAGTCTGAAGACTAATTGTAGTCCACAGATTCTCTTAAAAAGAATATTAGCTCTCCATTACTGTTATTGATAGTATTATTTTTTAAACATACAGTATCCAAAAATGAATGGGTAAGGTTTTCTACTGTTTGTAAGCATTGTAATGGTTAGTTCCATTGGAGTGCTCAAGTTTGGTTTGTCTAGGGATTTGCCATAAGAGAGTCCAGAAGTGTGGACCAAATTTATATAATTTTTCGATGAAAACAGCAGCCAAGAGAATGAGAGATGTAGAATTGGGGCTAAATTTCAACACAAAATTTTCACTTTTTTATCAAACCACGTTTGTGATTTTTGCAAATTTGGGAATTTTTGCATCCATTGAGGCCCAAAATTGTCCTGAATTTACAGAAAATGTGTTTTTTTTGGGGGGCGGTGGGGGTGGGGGAAGATCCATCTGTATATTACAATTGGCATAGAAAGAAAAGGGGTAATCCTATACCGAAAAATGGGAGATATATTGTGGCACTAATGGGTTTAGGTATAGAATAAATACTGGCATAACCAGCTTTTTTGCAAGGGGGCAAAGGGGGCCATACATTTTCAGGGGGAGAGCACTCATACATTCGGGGGAGGGGCATATATCAAGTTTTTTTAGTACAGTATAGGACCATGTTATTTCACTCTAAAGTGAAACATGTGCAGAAAATTACAATTTCCAATGGGAAAGACTTCCCGGGGGGCAGCTATCCCCTGTCCCTTGGTTACCACCACTGTAGTTATCCTTGTTATCCCCCCCCCCCCCCCCCCCCCCAATGAGTAAACTGATAAAAGATGTTAGCTTACAGTTGACAAGAGTTGGAAACTTTATAAAATAGTGTTAATTAGATACATTGGAAGATGTTAGAATGCAGTGAAAAGATCAGAAACAGTTTGTGTATTGGAAGAAAATTAAAGAAAGCCACGGCAATGATTCTGTGCGCAAGATAATCCAAAAGATTAAATGATAGTAATGAAGCAATGATTTGTATTCGATACATTCTGAGTAATACAAAATGTAAAAAGTGCCATTTACACTGGTGGGATATATTCAATTGTCTTAGATGAATGAAGTCCATACACAAGTTAGAATCTTTTTGATAGATCAAAAAATCAGTTTTAAACACTGTGTATTTATCTATCTCGTATTGTGAAAGAAAAAAATCATTGTTATGTGATATCATATTACCAAATACAGCATGGATATCAAATAGGACATCATAGTCTGGCTTTAAATTAATGTGGATTGATTGATTGATAGAAAAGTTGGGACATATGGACTGTTTGACAGCTAGTGACAAGCTTATTGTTATCTATTGGACATTACCATGTGTCCTAATAAACGCCCTGCTCTAATAAACACCCCTATGATTTTTGGATAAAACAATCAAGAAATGAGTTAAGCTTATCCAAATCACATGTTTTAATGGGCCGGACTGTTGTAATACTTAAAGTGCTGTTGTAATCAATGATTTACTGACTTCTGATCCGTCACTAATGGTAACATGGCACACATAGATCCGACAAGAGAGGACTGGCACACTAGATACCACACAAGAGAGGAGCGCTAAAACTGCGTAAGGGATTTTTTGCGGGGATTTTTTAACTTTCCATTTTTACTGAAATAAACGCCCCCCTTTTGAAAAAGCATACATCCCCCGGGGCGTTTATTAGGATACAATACTGGTATGTTGCTTGTATTATATGGAACCAATATGTTGCTAGCTCAGTGATACCATTTATTTCTGTTAAAATCAAGTGATTGGTTTTAATTTGAAAAGGTCCATGGGGTAAAGAGCCTCCGGATTCACCATTCTCTCCATACAGTGAGTAGTGGAATGGGTGTGCTGTGTGCATGGTACCAATAGAAAATTAAAATTGTTCACATTGAGTAGAATTATTTTATATGGTGTTGAAAAATCTAGGTTTTTCTAAACATTCTTCCTAATGGCATGTTTTTAAAAACAACTAGTTTATTTCAGTAGCTTTGTTTGGATTGGTGTTAAAAATTTTACAATCCACTTCTAATTGATAACACACATAACAAATGTATTTATGACAAGAGTTTTAAGTTTTCTACTTTGTCGTACATTACTAACAAATTAATTTGAATTTGAATATTTTAAGTAGTAAATTGTAATTTCAGTTAATTTATTTTTTTAATTATTTTTTTGTTTGTTTTAGTTACATTATTTTTTTATATTATGGACTGACTTTTTTGCCATCTGTGTGGTTTTGGTTTCCTGCTTGCTTTGTGTTGTAGTCAATCATAGAATTATGTTGCTTTCTTTTCTGTGTTTTATTGCTTCATTGCCTTCATTCTTCCAATGTTTCTTTCCTCCTTCAGAGCCTTTTGTTCCTTCTTCATCTCTCTATGGCGACATGGCTAGTAAGTGTTGCTAAGCTTCTCTTAACTCTTTTTACCTTGCTTAAACTAATTAAACCAAAACAAATCATGTCCAATGTAAAAGTGCTGTTCCGTCAAAGCTATCTCTGCTATTGTCATGATAAAAGCTCTGCTTGGATGTACACAAATTGTTTAATATTTATCCATATTTAGCTTGTCTTTTGTCTCATAAATTAAGTTTTGACTAGTCTGTCTATCAGCTGGTATCTGTACAAATGTTTTATGTGCAATTTTCAGTCAGTTTATAACATGGTCAGCATTTGGATGATTTGTTCAGTAAGAAAAATTTGCAGTCCACAGAAGCTAAACACTGGTTAATAATTTTTGTCGTTTATAGTACCAAGGCCAGGAATGTGTCTTATTCGTAATCTGCAAACGATCCAATCAGATTGATTGTTAATTAAAAATGTGGAGGATATTATATGCTTAACGATCTGTGCATATACAATATACACTCATCAATAACCTCAGTGTCCCGCGTAGCTGTGCTAATGAATATTTATTCCCCATCTTTGTTTATTGTGTTGTACATGCCATCGTGGTTGGTTGGTATTGTGGGATTACACATGGATTTCTTGATTATTTAAAGGGAAAAGTGAAATAAATGTTGTGAAATAGGCATTTTGAAGAATTTTGGGGCAAAAAGATCTTGCAATGAAATAGAGATTTGTAAGTGAATGACAATTATGAACGAGGTTAATAACTTTGCAACAGCATTTTTCAGTTAATATTTAAAATCAGAGCTCAACACTTTGGTACATCAGAATTTCTGTAGGAAAATTCCTCAAGCCAAAACCCTTAGCTTTGATTTAAAACAATAAGTTTTAAAAACTTGTGCAATCATAAACATGTGAATTATTATGGTGTGAAGAGATTTCTTCAATATTATTGGAAATTGCTTATTTTTCTTACTACTTTGATACAAATTGCAGATGAAGAAATAAAATTTAAAAGATACACTAGTTTATTTAGGTTTGTTTCCTTTTAAGCCAAGTAAAAAAAATGATTTTTTGATACAGATTAATATTAAATTTTAAAGTATTTGTTGCCCTCTTGTCTTTGACAAATTGATAACCTTGTTAACTAATTGGTGTTTACTTCATTAGAATGGAACCAAGTGTCCAATCCAGAGCCAGTTTTCATACGGACACCAGCTTATACCATCCGCGATCCTAGCGAGAGTAAGTTAGTGTGCTGTGATGCATGATAACCAAGAATATTACCTTTGAAATCTTAAACTGGTACACACTCCACCTCTGACAACTTAAGACATAATGCAGTAACTTTAGTAAATGGATTGTAAAATACTTGCGAAGAGGATTAGGTTTGAATTTGAGTATCATTTTAAATTAGTGCATTGACTTAATTTTGGGGTCCACTTTATTATGACTGTGTTGCTGAATATGAGAAAGCAGAGTTTTGGAGATTATTAATATTTCTTTATTTTGATGAAGAAAGCATTAGTGATTTTTTTTAGAATGAGATGTTGTATTGTTCAAGGATTTCTATGGATTTGTATGATTTTCAGGAGGTTTCTGAGAATGGAAATAGTAATTATGTTCCCATTTGTTGTTAGGCACATGTATTATGTGACAGTGGAATTTGTGAATATATAGACTAGCAACACCATGATTTTGTCAATCAAATTTAAATAGTTTTGATATAAATATTAAATACGGATAGAATTATCTCATTAATAAATGTATGTTTTCTATCTTATTATGCAAGTAGAACTCTTGCTAATAGAATTCTGTGTTGTGTGTCGATTAAACATATGTGAGTACCGAAAGGAGTGATTTAGGATATTGAAAGAAAATAAATTTTCCTCACAAACACTAACTTTAGTCAGACATATAGGTTATCTGTCATTCTTCATGGTTTTTGTACTAACATATTTTGCTTAATTATAGCCTGTACACCTGTGTGTATTTCAATTATGTTATTTTCTATAACAAAGAGAACATAAAATTCGCTTTCAACAGGTAGAAAGAAGGATAAGAAAATAGCAGCAATCGACTTAAAGAAGAAAGACCAAGATGAGAACCATCCTGCCTTGATCTCAAATCTCCCAAAGCTAAGAGCCGTGAGTGCTCCCTTCTGTGTTCCGTCCTTTCATCTCCATATATGTTGGGTTTTATACATGTATTTTGTATAACACTGTTTCACCTATCCAATGTCTTGTTTTTTTAACTTTAATACTAACACATTTAAACCTTTTAATTGACCACAGATTGTAAAGTTTAGCAGATCACCTTTTAAATAAACATTAAAATGTTTGAATGGTGAACTTGACAGCCAGTTTTGCCGTTTCTATCCACAGGTTATTCCAGCAATGCAGAAACCTTATCCCATAACCCTCTGGGCCATAAGATGACCACAGAACCCTTGGAGCTAACAATTCTTGTTTATTTTTTTTTTTCAAAAATGTCTCTTCCAAAACTATCACTTTCCATGACCACAATCAAAATCAGCATTAAAAATGCATTCAAGTGAGTCCAAACAAGCCTAGTCTTAGGTCACGGGTTTTGTGGAAGTCATTTAGGAAGCCATAAATTGACCTAAATTCTTTGATGAAACATAATCTTGGGTTGGTAAAAGCACCCGATTTTTTGGTAAGTTTGGGTGTTTTTAGAAGAATTTTGAGAAAATGCACCTAAATTCATACAAACTGGGTGTATTCTAATCACAAAAACAACTCCCAAATGGTTAAAACTAGTCAAATCCATACATACCTATTTTAGTTAAAAAACAAACAAAAGCAAGGAATGACCTACTGACCCAAATATCTTTGGCCCATTATTGCAATGATTTTAATATGTCTTCGTCTTTGTACAATTTATTGTTATCTAACTACTGACAATTCATATTTATTAACTGTAAATAAAATAACTCTCACATGCTTATTAACATACAACTAACAAACTGCTATGATTTCATTTTGAATGTTAAATTAATGCTTGCAAGGACTATTCCACAAGAGAGGAATGCGAGTTGAGAGTTCAGACGGGCCTGGTCCGAGTTATTTTAACCATTGTGAGTATCCGTACTACTAATAATGTCATCATCCATCACAAAGATGCTATTGCCAATGTCCTAGAATCATACTGCAGAGGTCGGGCATTGTTGATTCATTAAATAAAGTTAGCTCATATTTCTTTTAAAAATGTAAACAGTTGTACATGTTCAACAGAGTTTGTAATCTGACATTCTTAAAGTAGACCCTTGTGAAGGCAGCATTTGTGGGAATGCTGCATTTGTAGGAGTTGCTTTATACCAATTGATACTTAGATAGTTAAACCAAAAGTTTTAAATCTGGTTTTAGTTAGTAAAGCCAAAGTTTTAAATCTGGTTTTGTCCCGCTAAACGGGAGTGGCCGAATTCACCTCACACTCAGCAATACTGCTGTGTGAGGATTTATTGGAGCAAAATATACTACCATTAGTAGTAAAACCAATATTTTAAATCCGCTTTTGTCCCTGCCAACGTGGGTGGCCGGTTTTACCTCACATTCACAGCAGTACTGCTGTATGAGGATTTATTAGAGCAAAAGATAATTGACCGGATGCACTTCCTGACGTTAATGTGCTGGATGGCCGTCGTTGGATCTCCAGAGGCGGTGCTCTTGTAGGTAGATCTTCTTTTTCATTCTACCAGGGGAACCAGCTACCCTTCTCATCAATCTCCTTAGAAACCTGATGGGGGTGATGGTTTGGCCACCGACAACCCGCCCTGGGACAGATAGTACTGTTTACCAGGATACCAGTAGCAGGCCTTCTAAGAATTAAACTTGACCTGACTGCTAATAATATAATTTAAGTTATTATAACCTGACCAATGTTGTCATTTGATAATGTGGCCTTCATACCTAACATCTACTTACACACCAAAACCTCACCATTGGAGTGGTCAAAGGATTTCCTGACAAATGGCTCCAAAAACTTTGAATATCACTCCTGCAATCTTCCAATAGCTCATAATTTATTGTAATAAATAAATATAAAAATATCTACTGATGAAGAGAGGGTGAAGGGGGAAAAAGAGCAGTTACGGAATAAGTATGCATTTTTCCCTGAGCACAAATTCAAATTCATTTTATTCTCATGAAAAAAGAAAAAAAAACAAGCATGTTTTTATATAGTGTATATTAGTGAAAGATAACATCAGAATAAATAAGATTGTATCTTCTTTCAAAGGACTGCATTATGTAACTGCTCATTTCAAAGGTAATAAAAATGCTGCCATCGCAAAATTTACTCTTCCAACCAAACAAAAGAACCTATGCATAAAATTGCTGTGTACAACTCCTTAATGTGGTCAACCGTAGGCCTCTTTCACCCTGATTTATGGGCTAATATTTTCAACCCATCTGCATTCTTTGTGTCATGCAATCATTACGGGCCTGAAGTATGCGGCTTTCATCTTGACGATGATGTGTTTCTAGAAGCTATCGATGCAGAAGAAGGGCAATCTTCCAGTCTTTGTGAGTGAACTAGACCAGGGGTTCTCAATTATTTTAGCTGAAAAGTCAGAGAATGCTGAACATATATGAAAGTTCCCTACTTGAGGGCCAAATACATTTGACTTTCTTATGTTCCTTTTATATGTTTGAGCAAGTCGAGGACCAAAAATCAATGTTTGGCGGGCTGGATTTGGCCCGCGGGTTGGCTATTGAGAGCCCCTGAACTAGACTATACACACTGCAAAATTCTGCACTCAAGTTAAAACACTATAATCATCTAGTTAATTTTTTTTCTCTATTTAGAGCTCATCTTACCATCTCAAAGAGCACCCTCATCATGTTCCTGATTGTTTGCTTATAGCATCTTTATTTATATAATAGGGCTGTCTACGCTGACGTCACAAGTCGGCCTTTTTGCGGTACGGGGAAGTTATAGGGTGGCCATTTTGCGGTGGGCATTGCCTGAGGTCGCCGTGTAAATTGCCGTAAAATGCGTTGTATTTTTACCTGAACGATAGCAGGAGACTGTAATGTTAGCCGAAATAACATGCACATTATAGAATGCCTATTCATTTCACTTGCATGCTAGAAACAATCCAAAGAAATGGTCATAAAGGGTGCCAAATGCAAACAGCCTTGTAGAAACACATGTTTGTTATCACCTCCGATGAACCAGGGCTGCGATGAATTAAGATTCGGATTTATTAGAAAGTACGCGCAGTGTTGTGTGTCGCAGAGTGATACTGCGGAACGAGGGCCGATGATAAAGGCTAGCACCGGTAAGTGACACAGATGAGTAGACAGCCCTATTGTATCACCTGTTGTAGATTGATCTTGCTATGCAATATATTAACATGTACTCAATCGTATATTAATTTGTTTTTCCACATTTCAGTATTCACTATATGCTTAACTTTTTATACACTGTTCGTCTTGTAATGTGTCAGTAAAATGTGTCATAATATCAAAATTATTACATAGATTTCAGTTTGATGTTGTGTGTATGTGATTTTGTGCCTGTACAAGTAAGCATGTTTTGTAGAAGTCAAGGTTGTTATGCACTTTACGTTCTGATTTTGTTTCTCTAAAAATGTATTTCATCTAGTTTTGATCTCGCATTTGTGTCATTTAATTGTTGATTTTTATATTTGTGTTATGTATTATTGATTATCTATTAGTTTAGTATATTGCTAATGTAATATATGATTCCAACATTTTGCTTTGGTTATTATCAGAACTAATCAGTTTAGTTGAAATTCACACTTTTAAAGTTAAAAAACTTTTAAATATACTTGATGTTTTGTAACCCAATGTTTTGGTTCTTAATTATTGTTATCAGTATTGTTAGTTGCATTATAGTTGTTATGACAGTTGTTATCCTGCTAAACATTGCATGTAGGTGCTGATGGGGACATTTTGGCTTTCCTTACTCATGGTTCCGATATATTCGGGGAAGAAAGTGAGTTTAGGCAGTTTTTAACACAATTATCATATAAAAGCACTGTATTTGCATACACACGCACATACACAGATACACACAATCTTTGCTGTGTTGCAGTGAGGTGACTGTAAGATGTAGTCAAATTGAGCACTGAATACTGATTGGTTGAGATTGGCTGGCTGTGAATCACCATGGTAACTTGAAAGTATTGTGAAAGAGTATACTGTCAAGGCTCATTGCACTCTACCCTTAATATTGCATCAATTAGGGCATAAATTGTCTTTCTCTATAAGTGCTAGGCAAATCCCAGAATAGGAATCGCATCTAGGACATAAAATATTGGGGAAATGTAAGCAATGAGCCCTTGTACTTAAGAAGGAACATTAAGCACCAACCTCATGTGCTGCAATGAGCCTTGTATCAATTTCAAAAGAAACCAAATAAAATCACTGCTTTTCCAGCTGCACTCTCCAATGATAGTGGCTTGTAGTTTCTATTAGATAGCTGTAAAGAATACAAGAGAATTGAAAGTAGTTGAGGCCACAAAAGCACTTCCATTATTGTCACTGCTTGATGTAAGTGGGTCTGATTAATGGCAAAATATGTATCTTATATGTGGTTAACAACATCATTCATCAGTTTGGTGTGACCTCTTGCATGGTACTATATGGATACCACATGGGTATCACATGATGGCCCTATGGTAAGAGGGTATATCATGTGGGTACTATATGGATACCATATGGGTATTACATGATGGCCCTATGATAAGAGGGTATATTATATGGGTACTACATGGATACCGCGTGGGTATCACATGATGGCCCTATGGTAGAGGGTATATCATATGGGTACTACATGGATACCACATGATGGCCCTATGGTAGAGGGTATATCATATCAGTACTACATGGATACCACATGGGTATCACATGATGGCCCTATGGTAGAGGGTATATCATATGGGTACTACATGGATACCACATGGGTATCACATGATGGCCCTATGGTAAGAGGGTATATCATATGGGTACTACATGGATACCACATGGGTATCACATGATGGCCCTATGGTAGAGGGTATATTTCATTTTAGTTTACAAAATGTTTAATACTTCCTTTACCATTGCATTTGAAATTATTTTCGTTGACCTCATTCAGACTAACAGCAAATCACCTTTTGATCACGATCGGACCATGTTTAATTTATAATCAACTCAGCTAAGGTCTAAAAAATGGTTAGATTGATGTAACCTGACCTACTATACCTGAATTCTGTTGGGGTTTTTTTTGCTGTACAAATTAATAAATGTATACTGACCCTAATTGCAGATTTTCAAAACAAAAATTGTAGACATTTCTGGACAATACTGAACATTGATATTTAGTCATAGTCTGTAATGTTCTAATAGATATTTGAAAAAAAGCAAATATGCCAACCTATTTACCATTTATTCAGCTTATGTCAAACATATCTTTATTATTAAAATGTCTTTCATTAAGATATGTCATCTTTTGAAGTTGACTCTGTCAAATCATGGTAATGGTAAAAAGAAGTATAGCCAAATGTAAGATACATTTATTTGCCAATTTCTGGGCTGAGCTTGAATGGAATTGATGATCATTTTCATTTTCACCAGACTATTTCACCTGGCTGAAATGTGTAGTTTTATTATCACTGAGTTTTGAAAGCCTTACATTTTTACAGAGAAAATGTATTTTATCCTTTTGTGGATGAACCACACAGGCAGGACCATTGAACACAAAAATGCATGTTTGTCAAAATGTTTTTAAAGCATAAGTGATACTTGCATGGATTTGACTTTGCATGGATTGAAAGGGTGGTTCAATTGCTACACTTTTATGGAAACTTAGAAGATTGATTTCTGATTCATATCCCAACAGCCTCTAAAAGTTTACTGGGCAGAATTGGAAAGCTGGATGACAGAGTTGCTAAGCAAAAGGAGAAGAGAAAGAAGAGATGAAACTCAAGTCACCTGTTGAGGGGAAAGACAGACCATGGAGAACAAAATTGGCACAGAGATTAGAAGAGGAGAAAAAGAGAGATGAGGCTAAGAAAGCCAAGCTGAAAGAAATGGAAGAGATGAGGAAAGCTAAGGAAAGAGAAAGAGCCAAGCAGTTCAACAAAGATTTGGGTGCTTTGAGTTCCAAGTTTGAAGGAAAAGATGACAAGTCAAAAACTGAGGAGACCAAGGATCGGCAAACCTTGGGAAGAAGTCTTTCGATGCCGGAAGGGGTTAAGGCAAAAGATGAACCCCCAAAGAAAAAGATCTCAGACGAAGATAGTCCATGGAGGAAGAGATTAGCTCAAAAACTGGAGGAGGATAACCGGAAACAAGAAGAAAGGAGGAAAAAACAACAAGCCCGGTTAGAGGAAGAGAGAAAGAAGAGGAAGAAGAACGAAAGCAGGAAGAAGCCAGAAGACAAGAGGAGAAAGCACAAAAGAAAAAGTGGCGTGAAGTAGTTGCTGCTAGATTGGAAGAAGAGCAAAAGAAAGCTGAAGAAGAAAAAAAGAAGAAAGAAGAATTTAAGAAAAAAGTAGAACCGAAGACGGAAGAGAAGATCAAGAAAGAGGAAGAGCTTAAGCCATGGGAGAAGCGACTCGCTGCTCGACTGGAGAAGGAACGCCAGTTGGAAGAAGAGAAGAAAAAGAAAGAAGAGGCTGAGAAAAGGTTACGAGATGCCAAAATTCTTGAAAAACTTGCCGAGTCTGGTGAAGAATTGAAGCCTTGGCAGAAACGACTTGCTGCAAGGTTGGCAGAAGATCAAAAGAAAGCAGAGGAGAAGAAAAAGCTGGAAGAGAAAAATAAGAAAGAGGAGGAGAAAAAGAGAAAAAGGAGGCCATAAAGACAGAAGAGAAAAAAGTGGAAGAAAAGAAGCCTGAAGAAGAACTTAAGCCTTGGCAAAAGCGCATTGGCGCCAGGCTATTAGAGCGAAGAGAAAAAGAAAGAGGAGAAAAAAAAAGAAAGCGGAACAGAACAAAAGAAGGAAGGGGAAGCCACAAAAAGGAGCTTGAAGGAAAAAAAGATTCCAAACTCTCATCACTTTCATCCAAATTCGAGAGTAAAACAGCAACAGATGAACGTAAGAAATCTATCTCTGATCTGTCAGAAGATCCCTCAAAGAAGAAGGAAGAAGAACCACAGCGCAAACCTTGGCAAAAGAATTTATCATCCCTTTCATCTAAATTTGAAGAACCTTCAAAAAAGAAAGAAGTTGAGAGCAAAAAAGCATCCAAATTTGAAGAACATGCATCGAAGAAGGAAGATGCCCAGCCTCCATCGCAGAGGAGATCAAAACAGTCGGCACAAAGTGAGTGACTCTCTAGTGACTTGGTTTGGTGTCTGGATTGCCGTGACAAATTCATGAGAGTGAAGGTTTTTATGCATGATTGATGTGAGAATGGATCAATCATGATTCAAAAAGACTGTGGGCATTTTAATGGCATGTTGTCGTTGATTCAACTCAACTGATAGCGTGAATGTCACTCACCCAAGTTTTGTACTAACTCGCAACTTAACCTTACACCTGTTTGGAAAGGGATTCAGAAGTACTTGGATTTTGTAGATATACGGATAAATGATAACATTTTGTTTTAACATCTTTTCATTTTATTTAACAGGATTTTGAATGTGTTTGTAGCTAGCTGTTTTAACATGATCATTAGAACACATCTGTCAGTAAGGAGAATCAGATGTGTTTTTTTGTTTTGTTTTGTTATCTTGAGCATGTAATATTTTTAGCTTTGAGTGCATTGGCCAAAAATCAATGCATGTGTGCTCAGTTTGACTACGAATAATGCCACAAGCCCAACGGGCACGTCAAACTGACGCAAGTGCATTAATTTTTGCCAATGCACAAGATTTTTTTTGCCAATGCCCAATGTTTAGAAACTTTTCCGCCTGGTTCTTTTAGTAATGAATCATCATACCCAGAACACAATATTAATCCATGTTAGTGCATATAGATGCACAAGTTATTGACCCGTGTCCTCGGTGGATGAGCATAGTTCTGCTCTGGAGTGATTGCTTGCAAGTCTGTTTTCCATTCTGCCTTTCACAATTTTCTTCATTGCATGTTCTTGTGGCATGCGGCTTGCCCTTTACATTGTGTTTTACACACAAACTTGACTTATTATCATCTCTGTATATTTCTTGTCTTCTCTTCTCCCGTCCTGCCTGTTGCTTCTTGTAGCTGATGAGGAAGAGGATGTTATGGCCCTTCTTACCGGAGGAGACATGAAAGCTCCTCCATCTCCTCTCTTGCCTAGTAAGTTGTGTGATGGAATCTTGAATCTTAACAGTGATTGTGTGCATGATCAATAGGCTTTTTCAGGACATGATCATTACTATGAAATAGACATTTAACTATGATTGGTGCCTGTTAGGACTGTCATTTTAAGTGTGGCATTTACTTTAATGTTAACATTGAAATTATAGTATGGTCTCATTAGATACACAAACTTAAACTCAGGATTTCTTTGTGTGCATTTTCACTTAGTTTCCACCTGTAAATATTTAGCATTCAAGTAATGGATTATTTTTAATATTTGTATACATTTAGTATCTTTTGCATATGTACACAGAATGGAATAATATCCAAGTGTGTTTGTATTTCAGAAATTACAACCTCAGCAGTCAAAATATGAAATGCATGTGCACCCTGCTTGTTCTTGTTTTTCAGTGTTTGCTATTTTAACTCTAAGAACCTGTACAAAAAATGCTTAAAATATTAAGAAATTTTATCAGATTGTTCAGTTGAAGCTTAATGTGATTTCAGTTTTATTGGAGTTAGCCTATCCCCATCCAGAATGCTAGCATAATCAAGCATTGCTTCTGAAGTGCTAGCAATAACACTACCGTAATACCCATAGAGTGAAGGGGTCAAATTCTTTGTGGATATCTCAATGGGATATTGCTATAAGATGGTTTGAGCTAAAGTAGCTGCCATCCTCTGCATTCACCTTCTTTGCCATTACTTTCTATCACCTGTATATTTTGTCTGGTTTTATGAAGGATTTGTATGTTTTGATGTTGCATGGTTCTTTCAAATTATTCAGAGGCAAATGCTGGAAAAGATGGGGAGAAAATTACTCATTTAAAATTGTAAGATGGAAAAAAATTAATTTAAAATCCTTGAAATTATCCATGAGACAAATTGCTTTTACCAACTGTTGAATAGCAATAAATGGATATGGATCTTTTTGGGTTACCCATCTGTTTCTTGGATTTAAAAGTTACACTCTCCATGTAACTTGTGGTGTTAAGTAGTTAAGCCTTTTCAGGGCCGTATGCAAGATTTTTAACGGGGGGTGCGGGTCTTCGAAAAAGTGGACTTTTTTGGAAAAAATGGACCTAACCCCCCTAAAATGGTCCTTTTTTGGACGTTTTGAATATGCCATCACCAAAAAGTGTACTTTTTCGTCATAATTTTCTCTAAATTTTGGACCTTTTTAGCAAAAAAAATCGGCAAAAAGTGGACCTTTTTCCCCTTGTGTGGAATTTGGGGGGGTTCGACCGCACCCCCCTGCGTATGGGCCTGAGCCTTTTCACAAGATATAACCTTTGAAGTCATACATGAGAAAAGGTACCTCTGCATGAAATGAAAAACTGTTTTATGCTGACATGTACTACACATTGCATTCATTGTCTTATTTTTATTGTACACCCACATTATTTGTTACACATCAGTATATTGAGGGTTCTGTTAGTTCTGCCTAGATTTATACTCCATGAAACTCTTCATGTTGCTTTGGCATTTTGTCAACTTCATTGTCATCTCTTGTTCAGTTGTCAAACTTCAAAATGGGCTATTCCATTTAATATATGCACCATTTCTGTGTAAGATTAACCCTAAGGCCACTGAATCTTGCAAAATCCCACAGCACTGGGTGAGAAAAGTGCACTAAGTTTCGGATGTAGCGATTGCGTCATCAAACGAAGACATTCATGGGCCATGCCAGCAACATCATTGTAACATGTTATCACCGGTCATGGAACCGGGTTCTAGACCAACACGAATTTCCGACTTTTCTCCTTCCCATCTTCCCTTATTCCTTCACTCCCTTCTGGGTGATAGGCTAGTAACAAATGTGGTGTTAGGGTAACTACTACAAAGCTGTCCACCGAAAGAGTACAGTTTTCAAATGGAAAAGTCCATTGGGTTACTACATCTGAAATACATAACCCCTCTATGGACAGAGGAGTATGGATTTCAAAAAGAACAGCCCAATGCATGTCATACAGGTTTTATCCACAGGGTGCTCTTCTGACTTGGCATATAACAACTTCTTTCCTCAACACTTCTAACCTGTTGTGTACATGTGCTTACTAAGATGATAATCAACTAAATAGAGACACCAGCAGCAAGAGGGGTTCCACTGTTGATGGTGAGTTTTAATTCCAACTTTTGTGGGCTTTCTTCATATTTGTTTTGTATTTTTTCTAGCTAAAAAATTATTTTTTAAGTGTTTTTAAACCCATTTACCAAATTTTGCAGTATCAAATAAAAACTATATACATTCTCAGATTTTAAGTATACCTGAGGTGAGTTTTACAAAGAGTTACAATGCATCAGTCTTTTTAACTCATATTTCCAAACCCACCATAACTTTAACAGATAAATCCTATAGAAGAGTTACATCATGTTTAGGATTTACAATGCATCTAGCTTTTTATAAAGTCCGCCTCAGAGTTTAGGTGGGATTGGGATTAGAGAAAGACCTATAATTCAGTTAAAAATTTAAATAGAATTTGGATTGATTTTCAATCTATAAGACTGAATTCTCAATCTTAATTTTAGATCTTCCCCTTACCTCACTCTTTCCATTTAAGAGAGTGAGCAGTAAGAAACAAAGTATTGTGAATTGAAATGGGATTCCTTTCTCCAACATGGTCAAGCAAGGTTGGAACTTTTATTAAGCTATTGATACAATACATTAATCACATCTAATGTAATTTTTGGATTGTTTGGAGTGTCATAATGCAACAGCTAGAAAATCAGTTTAGAGTTGAGGATGTTGTTATCCACATTTGAGAAGTCTCTTGATGGCAAGTTTTAGTTTTGGTCTTCATATGGATCTCCAGGTTAGTGTTGGCGATCTCGGATTCCATCTCATCGGGCATTGACTACTGCATTGGCTATTTCATGGGAGTTTGACACAATTTTGATGAAACTGTGACACTTTACGTTTTTACATCCTCTGAAAGGTTTGCTTTCTTCAAGCAATCCACATGTTTATCTTTTTGCCGTGGTTTTTTGCCTTCCATTTCACAGAGGGGTATGACACATTGCCCAAAGAAAACTCAGACGTGGTGTCTCCCTCTTGTAAGTCAATGCATCCCTTTTATTTTTGTTCAATGTTTGTTCACTTACAATTTGTTCCCCTTTTTGTGCATGATAATTGCTTGCACTATTTTTAACACATTTTTCTATTCATCTCACTTTTCCATGAAGACCGTATTTGGAATCAGCATGAAAGTAGTAGTAAAGTAGTAAATCCAAAGTTTTAAATCTGGTTTTCCCCCGTGAGCAGCCGTGGCCGGATGCCCCCCTCCACTTCACCTGATTCAGTGCATCCTCCATCCTCAACCCAGCCCTCCTACTTCCCTCCAATTGCTTCTTCCATGTCTTCTTTGGTCGTCCCCTCCTCCTTGAGGGACCTTAACACATGCTCATCATCCCTCCTCAGCACATGCCCATACCAACGTACACCATTTGCATTTGCCAACAGGTCCATCACTTCTTCCAAACACAACATCTGCATCAAGTCCCAGTCGTCTTCCTATCCATCAACTTCACACCACACATCACTCTCACCATCGCTCTCTCTCTGTCCTCAAAATCCCCATCTCATTTTGACTAAGCCACCATGTCACACTCCCGTACAACATCACCGATTGTACACAATTCATTTCATCTTGAAAGGAAATCTTTCCCTTGTAGCAACTCTCCACATTCCCTAAACTTTACCCACCCAAACCTTACTCTAGCTGTCACAGCCGCCTTGATGATACGCTCAGTCTGAACATAACTAATATTTTGAAATTAGTCCAAACAACCCTAGTCTTAGGTCTGTGGTTTTGAGATGGCTTTTTGAATAACTTTACAAATGACGGTTCATTTCAGAAAAGCCATCTCAAAACCCATGTTGACTTTTGTCTTATAACCAGACCCTACAGTTGATAATATCTAGGCACAGTAGTATGCAAATCTACTTGCATTTAACTTTGCCACACTTCCTTTGCACAAATAATTGACCTTGT
This sequence comes from Ophioderma brevispina, assembly GCA_023653785.1. Lineage (NCBI taxonomy): Eukaryota > Metazoa > Echinodermata > Ophiuroidea > Amphilepidida > Ophiodermatidae > Ophioderma > Ophioderma brevispina. The sequence continues at coordinate 32,912 of JAMKCH010044786.1, read as the reverse complement.
GGAAGGCATAACATTTGGAAAAGCCATGGTCACTTCATGATCAATGCATGTGTGTCATATTCACTTCATATGAAACCCATGATCTGACCATGGTTATTACAGATGAAGTCATGGTATACGTCATGATCAATGCATGTGTGTCATATTGACTGCTATGACAAGCATGCATTGATCATGACTGGACCATGGCTATTCCAGATGAAGCCATGGTCACTTCATGATCAATGCATGGTGTCATATTCACATGGAGGGGCATATGACCCCCGTATCTGACCCATGGTTATTCCAGATGAAAAGCCATGGTCACTTCATGATCAATGCATGTGTGTCATATTGACTGCATATGACAAGCATGCATTGATCATGATCTGACCATGGCTATTCCAGATGAAAAGCCATGGTCACTTCATGATCAATGCATGTGTGTCATATTCACTGCATATGACAACCATGCATTGATCATGATCCGACCATGGTTATTACAGATGAAAAGCCATGGTCACTTCATGATCAATGCATGTGTGTCATATTCACTGCATATGACAATCATGCATTGATCATGATCTGACCATGGTTAGTCCAGATAAAAAGCCATGGTCACTCATGATCATGCATGTGTGTCAATATTCCCTGCCTATGACAACAGAGAAGATATCAGTAGCTCCCACAATGCATTGCTTCCAATGGAGTTTTCTGTACAGACAGTCATTTGAATCGTTAGAGATGAAACATTCTTAAAATGCAAGTTTGTGATCACTACTGTCAATTTAGCCATGTTTCATCCCTAATGATTCACATCAGTAGCTGTACAAAAACATCCATTGGAAGTAATGCAATGTGGGAAGCTACTGATTTCTTCTCTTTTTGACAACCATCCATTGATCATGATCTGACCATGGTTATTACAGATGATAAGCCATGGTCACGTCATGATCAATGCGTGTGTGTCATATTCACTGCATATGACAACCATGCATTGATCATGGTCAGATCATGATCACTGCTTATGACAACCATGCATTGATCATGATCTTACCATGGTTATTCCAGATGAATACTAGAGGTATACACCAGTTGTGCTTTCCATAAAATTAGTAGGCCTGCATATTTCTGTGTTTGTATATTTGTAGACTGACCCCTCCCCGATAGGCAAGAAGTTGAACCCAATACAGCACATTATAAGCAATTAATCAAGCAACTATTTGCTACATAAGTTTCACTTGCCAAGACTTCTGAGCTCATACTTCCATGTGAGCACTTACTATAAAGATTCTAAATTGGAGATCTTTGGAAGTATGGACAGTTTAAATACTTTTAGTTTAATTCACTTTTGTTTTCCAGCTCAAGATAATCACCTTGAAAGGAGGAGGAGAAGAAGTGAAGAGGGCATTAGCGATAAGGCAGCAAAAGATACTGCAACAAATGATACTGCAGCAACAGACACAGCCTCTCAGAGTAAGTATTAAAAGCAACCCATCTTGTTGTGATTAGCCGAACATGTTTTGCTTGCATTTCACAATGTATATAGATAAATATATGTAGAGACTTAGTTCAGACTAGAAAGGTGGTGATGTTACAATTTCACTGACGGGCCAATTAAAATAGACTATACTGACTAGATCAATGTTTCGCTATTGGTGATGCTCATGTTTTTAGAATTTGTTCTTGTTAACATGTGAAAATAATTTTGAAGTTAACATTAATCTGTTCTAACTTGATGTGTCCAAGGGAAGGGATGAGATTAGGATTAAAGGATTTGTTTGTGAAAGTGATTTTAGTAAGGATCCATTTCATTGTCTGATTATTTTCTATTCCATTGTATCCCTTTAACATCAAGTCCTTCTGTGTGGATGCATTGGCCCTATCTAGGTCACATGATCCCATTATGCTAATGTTTTAAAATCATATTGCATTGGGGATTGTTTGAAATTGTTCTTATTTTTGCTATAGAGCAGTGCTTTTTGTAGCTTGTTCAACTACCATACTTAATTACCATAATTGCTGTTTGTGAACTTAATTTGTCATAGATTTTTCTCATTGTTTTTATTTCCACATGTGTGTTACTGTGTGTTTTCACCCTCGCCTGTTTTCAAATTACTGTGTGCCTCCAATCCACCATAACATCATCACCATGTACCATCTTCATAAATAAGTAGTAGTAGTAGAAGCCACAGAAGAGATCAGATCATCTTTACCAGATACCCCTGGGTCAGAAGTCCCTGCTAAACTAGACGTACCCGGGTCTGATGTAGTGAATGTACCACCCGCTTCCCATGGGTCTAGCATATCCACTTCTTCAGATATTTGCAAGTCTGAAGTATCTCCTGTACCAGAAATTTCAATATTGCCAGGTACTCCTGGATCTGATGTAACTTTGTACCAAATCTTCCTGGGTCTGATATAACCTCTGCATCAGATCCTCTTAAGTCTGAGATTACTTCCGTACCAGATCCTCCTGGGACTGATATCAATTCTGTATCAGATCCTGCTAGGTCCGATGTCACTTCTGTATTAGATACTCTCCAATCTGATTTATCACAACAACCTGCCACTTCCAGGAGTGACATAAACTTAGCCCCAGATCCTCGTGCATGTAGCAGGTCCCTGTTACTAAGCAGTGTAGGTTCTAGCATATCGTCCATAGCTGATACTTCTTGGTCTCGTATTTCATCTATGTCCGATACTACGTGGTCTGATATGTCCTCAGTGCCAGATACTCCTGGATCTAGTTTATCTTGTGCTCCTGTATTTGATTTATCTCCTCTACCTGGGTCTGATACATCTCCAGAACCAGATGATCATATATCTGGTACAACATCTCAGTCAGACACTAAAGTGTTTGACTCATCCCCTGTCACTGGATCTGATAAGTTCCCTGTACCAGAAGTCCCTGGCTCTAATAAATCCTCCGTACCTAATGCCCCAGGGTGTGATACATCAAATAACCCCAACGGCAAAGTGATTGGTTCATCCAGTCTCCTGGGGTCTGATACATCTCCTATATCAGACACCCCTATATCTGGTACATCACCCAAAGGAGACAATGAAGTATTTGGCTTGTCAGCTATCCCCAGATCTGAGATATCCCCTGTACTTGACACCCCTGCTTCTGATGCATCATCCAAACTAGACACAAATGTGTTTGGTCTGTCCCCAATTCCTGGGTCCGATATATCCCCTCTGCGGACACTCCTGTATCGGGTAATGTCTCAAGAAGACAAAATATTTGGTTTGTCCCCAATTCCTGGGTCCGATACATCCCCTCTGCCTGACACTCCTGTAACTATATACCCCCAACAAGATTCAACAGATATTTGGTTTGTCCCCAGTTCCTGGGTCTGATACATCCCCTCTTCCTGACACCCTGTAATTAGAGTGCATCTCCTCCCAAACATACACAAAGGTATTTTGGTTTGTCCCCAGTTCCTGGGTCTGATACATCTCCTCTGCCAGACACTCCTGTGTCTGATAATATCACAGAACAGACACAAGATGTTTAATTTGTCCCCAATTCCTGGGTCTGATGCATCTCCCTCTGCCAGACACTCCTGTATCTGATATACCACCCAAACAAGATGCAAAGATATTTGGTTTGTCCCCCATTCCTGGTCTGATACATCCCCTCGCAGACCTCCTGTCTTGGTATGTCTCCTCCAAGAATAACAAATATTTGGTTTGTCTCCCATTCCTAGGGTCCTATACATCTCCGCTGCCAGACACATCCTGTATCTGGTACGTCATCCAAAGAAGACAAATTTTGGTTTGTCCCCATGCCGGGGTCTGATGCATCCCCTCTGCCTGACACCCCTGTATCTGATACATCCGCCCAACGAAGATAATAAAATATTTGTTTGGTCCCCACTTCCTTGGTCCGATGCATCCCCCTCGCCCTGACAACTCACTGTATCTGGTACATCTCCCAAACAAGACCCAAAGATATCCGTTTTGTCCCCAACATCCCCTTTGCCCGACACTAGTGGGTCTGGTACATCAACCAAACAAGACAAAGAGTTAGGTGTATCGCCAATATCAGATACATCATCACCTGAGCCAGAAAATCTTGAAATGGAAGGCAGCGGAAGTAAAGACAGTAAGTACGACCTACACACACATGCACACACACATCCACACTCACATGCGCGTGTGTACACACACAAACAAACACAAACACTCTCCTTCGTTGTCTTACTGTCATGTCAATGCTACGTGGTGTTTTGAGAGGTCGTTTAGGTTCAACAGCCACTTTCATTAACTTAGTAAATGGATGTAGTGGGAACATTTTGATTAACATGGATACCTGGTGCATATGTAGAACCTATTTATTATTAACATTTTTGAATTTGGTAATTAAAAGGTATGACATAGAAAGTTTTTAATTTGTAGAAAAAAATAAATATGAACTGGCAAGAAATGTAATTGACCTCTTATGTGTGCTGCATGGATTTGATTTTTCAGTTAATTTTGCAAATGTTATTGCATGCACATGTGTTAGTAGGTTGAATTAAAAGGGGGTTGCCTGGCAGAGAAAAATATTCAAACGAAAATGAAACCCTGCTACAACCACTTCTGCTAATTTAAAATTAATTTTACATAATGTGAAAACTGCAGGAGAACTTTCTTATTTTAACTGACTTCTAACTGATGGCAGTGACATCACTGCTACCATTCATCATGCACCTAAAATGCTTCTGGTGGATTTTGTAAAGCATGTCATTATAAACTTGTATTTCATTGCTTTTTGTTAAAAGAAATTGATCGGACAGGTGCTAGCTACACTTAAACTATGTAGTACTCATGGAGAAAAAAAATTGTTTATTATTTACAAAATCATGAATTGTGTGGGCCATTCTTCGGTCCCGTTTGTGACCTAAAATGGGGGAAATTTTACTATCAACCCAACGCTGCTTTGTCAACGTAACCAATCTGTTATTACTTTTGATATTATTAATAACCTTGAGGCTAAACCTAACCAAAAATAATGTTTCCACTTTCTCTAGATTGGTTGTTTTGTCATGGGGGAAAAATAAAGTGTGGTTAAGTGTGTGACTTCAGGACATTTAAAGGAAATATGTCATGATTCTGAATATTTGGAAAATTTGGTATGGATGGAAAGCTTAAGTAACATAGATTACATATAAATCAAAATAAGTTGAAAATTGTCCACATTTATTGAGTATTTTGCCCTTTTAATTTTCCGCCCAATAGCTTACTCGAAAACGATTCCGACAAATCCACATCGCAGGCAAATGGTGACGTCAAAGTGATGACCATCCATAATTTACGTCGTTGTGACCATCATATCGCAGTGTTGCCACTTTCCTATAACTGCGATCGATGTGTTTTTATATCAATAATAATTAAAACACAACGAAATGAAACAAAATATGTCATTCTGTAACTTATTTTCAAATTTTATTATTACTTTCATTAATCCATCAATATTACAGTGTCAGCAATAACAATTCGAGTCAACACAATGTTTTGGTCATCACTTTGACGTCATAAGGAGAGCAAAATTGGGCGCTTTTGATCAATGAAGCCGTGGCGAAAAATCCGCCCGTTGTCTTCGTATGTCAAAAAAGCAAAAATTAAAATGCCTCTATTTTGTTACTTTTACATCAAATTGTATTATTTTTTCGGGAATTTGTGATGTATGTACATATATTTTATGAATGTAAGTCAAACTGAGCTTGACAAAAATCTTGACATATTTCCTTTAAAGTAAAATTTACCCATTTTAGGTCGCAAACGTGACCAAAGAATGGCCCATGTACCTTTTAGACTTATATTATTTTTCAAAGAAGTGAAAGTGGTCAGAGTATAGGTTAATTTTAGTATGCTTGAATATTTTTCTGTAGCATATTTGCATTATACCTTTCATACCTATGCATATCATATGCTTTATTTTGTTAACACAGTGTATCATATAGAATAGGTGCGAAGGGTAAAATGTAATTATGCATTTTCTGCACTGGGCTGCCCCTTAAGTTTGCAGTGCATATAGCTATTGTTTTTTAACATTTACAAGATGCATAAGTTCAACCACACAGAATTTATAATAGATCCATAGAGAAGTGCAATAATTGTTATTTGCAAATGTAGACGATGGATTATTATTTGCAATACATACGTAATAAACATCAGTATATCATGTTGAGGTGATAGTGCACAACAATGTATGTGTGATCTTTTTCTGCATTACATTTGTATTTTGCAATGGCATTTCAGCAAGGTTTTCTAGATCGATTGACCATTTATATGCTTCTTCATTCCAGAAAGAGGGTTGAGAAATATGTGGCCGTGTCATGCATTTAAAAAAAAATTTACATTAGGGAAACACATTAGGAATCCAAACAATGATGTTGTTATCCTTAAAACTCATACGTTATAGCAGTATGTGTAAAGCAAGGAAAAACTGGTTTGTTTCACTATCACATATGCTTTTCAAATCGGATTTAAACACGCAGTTCTAAAATTCAATTGCCCATTTTGACAAATCTACAATAAAAAGAGAAGTGTTTCTATTACTAAAAAACACACATACATTCACATACACACATACAACTCCAGGTTTTCAGGCAATATTAGGATTTGGAGCAAGAGTCATTGACACAAATGATTTATTTTGCCTTATAGACCACCTTCCTATCCATAACTATTCCAGGAGGTTATTCTGGGATCTTGTAACACTATCGAGCATCCATATTGTAATTTACCAAATCCAATTCATGTGAGGACAAGAACGACACATTGGCACATACTGTGACGCACCGTTCAGAATAGTGCTTGATTGGAAAACGTCTATTTGACCATTTACCATCTACCTTATGGTCAAAAACATACAACTGGTGCCAGGTTTACTGTACATATAGTTTCTACTCTTCTGCAAAGTCTTTTCATACACCAAATGGTACACATCACATATCACACATCATTCTTCCATCCTTCACCACCATCTTCCCTTCTTTCCACCCCTCTTCCTCCCTTACATCTCAGGACAAAGGCGGTATCGCTACTCCTATGAGACAGATCTGACAACTCCTTTACCTGATGACCAAGATGAGGATTACTGTGAGTCCCCTGAAGCAACCGGTGATAAAGATAGTTCTTCCGATTGTAAGTACTTATCTCTAGAGGTGATGGCCAAAGCACTCTTCTTCCTTTAGTGGAGCGATGTGTCCTAGCTCTTACTTAATTTCTAGAAGAGACGGGATGCTTTGTGCAGTTCTTTCTGTCATTCCCATTGGCTGCTCTAGGTAGCTCAAAATACACAAAGTAGGCACTGTCAAAACCATCCAAGAGTGGCTTTCTTATCATTTCATTGGAGCAGGTCACAAATGTCATGACAACAATTTTTGGACCACACAAATTGTGTTGTGGGCGCTTATGTATACTGCAGATGGGTGAGTGGTGGATGGGAGGCGGCGGGAGGTGGGTGGGAGGATAGGCAGCAAAAGCATTAATCCATTCTACAGACTAAACCGATTACTCAATGAACTTCTAACGTGGTACGGTGATAGAACATGATGAGTCATGTGCTGTATATTTTTGGACAGGTTATGATATTGAGTAAGGTATTGTGACCTTAATTCTCTCCACCCAGGTGTTATAAATGGGTACCAGCATTATTCAATGCTGGGAAAGTAACAGACTCGTGTGCGGGGGAGGAGTGGCGAACCCCCCCACAGCAAACATAATGCGGAGGAGTCTGTGGCCAAATGCTAAGGAAGATGAGATGGGCACTCCGCGCACGAGCGGGCTCGGCAGGAGACTTTACTTTTTACTTTTTATAATATTTAATGAGATCATTTGCATATTTTGAAGAAAAAAAAAACAATTGGCTCTACAGACTAAACCGATTACTCAATGAACTTCTAACGTGGTACGGTGATAGAACATGATAAGGTCATGTGCTGTATATTTTTGGACAGGTTATGAATATTAATGAGCTCATTTGAATATTTTCAATAAAATGCAGAACCATAGTTGTGGAGCCATCGCCTAATTCTTGTTAAGATTTAAATTGGTTTGTGGGACAGGTGCATGCAGGTTCACTGGCAGTGTTGTTTAGAAGCTGTTATTGCATCTAGGGGAATTAGTGGATTCTTGAGGGCAAGGTGAGGACAATAACTACAGAGGGTATGGATAAATGGTATCATCTGTTGATACCAGGCAGATGATATGACTCTATGAAATTGATAACTCAATTTCCTCCACCATTAGTAATTTTGTGCAAATCTCGGGGGCGGGGTCAGTCAGAACCTGAATTTTCAAATTGGACATTTGCTACTCTGAAAAAAATTTAATTATTAATTAACCCAGTTAATAGTTCAACCGAGGTTCGAACTGGTTTTAACTGATTGTATCAATCAGTTCAGCATGTTTTGAAACAGTTAAATAATAGTACAGCGGAATTATATTTAAATTAGTTGACGAGTGTCCAATTTCCATCGGCATCTAGTTTAATCCAGTTAAATGTTCCTGGATTATCCGGGATTGCAGAAACTTGCCCTTCAAATTATAATTCTCTATCACACCAGCATTTTCAGAGTTTACTATAGCTTTATCAGGTTAAGTTAAGAAATATATGAAACTGTGCAGGTTCTGTTTTTTTACTTCAAGAAAAGCGAAAGTGGATAAGTTATATTTCAGTCCTTAGATTAACGTCGGCGGAGGAGGAGACGAAGAGATGAAACAGCAGATGTCACAGGTATGGATTTTTCGTGAAATTTTTTCACAGGCAATTTTGCTGTCCGTCTTGTTCAAGCATTCAATATTAGTTGGTATTGTTGTTATATGTTGGCTTATATTATGACTCAACTCTTCTGTTTTAAAAAGTAACTGTGTGTGTGTGTGGTTTTCATGAATCGGCCAATTGAAACAAACACACTTTAAAATGGGTGTCGGTCCTCAGCATCTGCAAATTCAGTCAATTTGGATGATGTCCGGCATTCACATATTCTAAGTACCTTCAAACAAAACCTTTCACTCAATTTAGGATCAAACCTGTACTGAAGGCAGCCCGTTCATGCCATCAGTTGTAGTTCTGTAGGTCAAAGGTCACACTGAGGGCTATTGAGGGGAAAAGAGAGATGTCAAAGGTCATTAGAGGTCTAATAATAATCTATTTAGAGGTTCATTTAGAAGAAAATGTATTTCGCAAACAATGTTTATGAGTTTGTTGGAAAACATATTTTCATGAAGTTGTACCTGCACAAAAAAAATCTCAATCCCATCTTGTTTAAATTCAACATAAGTCCTCAAACTCTCAGTTTTGAATACATAGAATACAAATTTTTACAAAATCTGACACAGCTAGAGGACAAAAATGTCGCTTCATTGATGTGGCAGTTGTTAATGGAGGAGGAACGTTAACAATTCAAAACAAAATCAAAATCTGTAACTCTGGACAATTGATCAGGGTTGCCAAAAAATATCAGCCAATTGATCCCTGCAGCCCTTGGCGCAGTTCCTTCATTCTCGCATAACAGAAAAGAGGTCTAACTGTTATTTAAGTGTCATAATATTTATTTAAAGGTCCATGGCCCACTCCCTCATAGCCTCTCCCCAGAAGCCCTCAGATTTTGTACCGGAATTGGGTCAGACATTTTTGGTATCAGAAGAAGCTACTATTTTTCTCATTTATCCTGTGAAATCTTAGAGCCAAGGGAGGTTTGGTTTGGAAGTTATGAGCGAAAATGTGCCACATTTTGGTCGACCAATATTAATTTTACACAGTACTCTATGTGGCTTACAAAATCACGTTTTTAGCTCTCGCATCAAAACGGATTGAAATATCGGCCAAGAAACTTTATGGATGGGGTTTTGGAGTAAGGCCAATCTATAAAGAAGAAAAGGGTTCAAACGGTTAAATCGGCCACAAATAAAAAAAAAAAAAAAAAATGTAAGCCTTTAATGATATATTCCATGGTGTTAACTTTTTCTTGCAGCTGCACCAACCTCCCCAAGGGCAAGACAAACTGATGTGCTGCCTGGTGTTGATGAAGTAAGTTTGTTTTTGAAATTATCATGAACACACACATATACATTCCCCAAAACAGGAAGAATTTGGTCCTATTATTATTTAATGCCCCATTCAAGTATTGCTCTCAACCCTATGCAAATACTTTGAAAAAAGTGATGACTACTGTAACAAAGACTACACCAAGTTCAATGTGAAGAATGCATGCCTACCATGCATCTTGTGTTTTGTAAATCCCTTTACTTGGGGATGATATGTAGCATTACATTTGTATGCAGTGAGTCATTCAATGCATAAGTAATTTTGGAGTGCTCCTTATGGTGTGGTCTGTAACACCTTCATGGAACTCTTCAGTGTTGAGGTTGTGATGATATGTAATTAGCCCAGAAATGACATTCTTCAATCATTTCCAGTGCTTAATTCCCAGGATGGGAGTAGTGGAAGCACTTGAATACTGCATCTAATATTGAGATATTTTGTAATACTGATTGAGACAAGCAATTCAAGAAAGAAAGATTTAGCAAGGTATGCCACCCTTGTGTGGAGAGCAGGGGAAACAAGACAAGACAACAAAGTGCACTTTAATGAATTAATTGTCTTTCCTGTGGCAACCTTAATATCTGCTTCCATCCAACCTCTGGTCTTGTTCTCTGCATTTGATACAGTAAAAATATTTCGTGTTTGTTTGTTGTGTTTGGTGCTCTCAATTCATTTAAAATACCCTTGTTGTCTGTCCTATGTCCATCACTTTCCCCCATCCGTTCTTGTTTCATATGTTTCTCCTGTTCTCCCCACACAAGGTTGGCAACCGTTCAAATCTTTCTTTCTTCGTATTCTCAAAGGTGTCCTCCTTTATCAATTTGATCCCTTGCGTGGTTTTTGTACCTCATCAATTGGATTCACCATGACCTACTTGCAATTCAAGAAAGGTCAAACTTGGCAAGATGAAAGCCTTTATTGTGAATTAGTACAGCTAGAGAAAATATTTTAACCCATATTAGAATAAGTTCCAACTATTCTTTCATACTAAATATGGTAGTGTGTGTTTATTCTACAAGACCATGCATATTTTCTCCTCACAGAAACAGTTTCTGATCCTTCAGCTGATATAGTTTCTGATCCTTCAGCTGATATAGTTTCTGATCCTTCAGCTGATATAGTTTCTGATCCTTCACTGTAACTAGTGCAGAAACACATTCAGAAGATGGTAATGAAATATTCTTACAAATATTGCAAAAATGCAGCTGGCAATTTGTTCTTTTGGTGCTGCCGCAATTTTGAAAATGCTACTTTTCTTTACTCCATGGGTGGGCAACCTTGCTGGACATTTGCAGCCTGGCAATTTGTTTTATGCAGGCTGTGATTGCAAAAAAGGTTTGATAAATGAAGTGAACATCAAATTTAGTAATAGGGTCACTACATTTACAAGGAATAATTAAACCATATTGGCTGCTTAAAGTCATAGCTCTTACACATGTTACAAGCAAGTGGTTTTTCAATGTCTCAAAATTATATGTATACAATTTTGTAAAGTAACTGAAAAGTGGTTGCCCACCCCCTCATTAACACTTAAAAATGAGGGCCAAAGAAATAAATTTATCAATGCTATGCTAATTTTGAGAGAATTTTGCACTGCCTTGAGATATATGCTAATTGGCAAAATATTAACACTTTATCAGGGCTCAATTTTGATGTATACTTGCCTGGATCTAGATATACAAGCGGTTGGGGACGCCGTTTGTAGCCATGTCAATCAAACGATTGTCTATTGTCCAGCAGGATTAAATTACAATTATGACATAGCTCATGCACAAGATAATTGATTTAGTGATAATGTCACCAGGTATATGCATGTTAGTGTTCAGTAGACCTAACTGGGAAGACCTCATTGGGTCTATTCCTACATGCTGCGACTTTTTGACCTGAAGTCATGGGTTCAAGTCCCGGTATTGGCGGGAGTAATCGCTGGTATACCTCGGTGATGAATTAGGCGATAGATAGGCCATCATCTACATTACCGGACTGGTCCCGTTGTATGTATACCTGGTTTGTGGTAACATTTGTGAGTGCAACTGAATACAAATATATGCATGGATTAAGAGACTCTTGTTAAAACTGTGGACCCAGGTTACTGCAATAGTCTATTTTGCCTGATGGGCGCAGAAGCAAATAGCACTATTGCCGTCACCGAGGGACCATAGTTTAACAGGAGGCTTTCAAGTAAATGCAGTAGACCGAATCCGACGGGGAAGCTCGAAAGGCCACCCTCTACGTCGCCGCCATTACTGGGGGGCATCCCGGCCACCAAACATACAGTACACACACGCCGCCTATTGCTTAACAACGAAATAATAAGCCCATAATCATGATAATAAGAATTTACAACCTACCTTTTTTGCACTTGTTAACAATTTCACCGTTTTATTTCCATGGATTATGGAAGGATGATGTCAGGGACTGGCCTAAACTGGAATTCCAGGGCATGTGTCTTACTGTTGTTGTAAAAATTTAAGGTTATCTCGCCCCTTTGCGTGACTGAGAAAGGAACGCTTATTTTTGAATACAGTTTTTAAAATTGGTAATAACAGCCGGGTGAGAAAAATAATTTTCCGTAAAATTCAAAACATCCAACAAAAATAAAGTAAACATAAATGTTGATATATTCCGTGTACGTGAAAACGTGAATAGTTTCCAAAGACCGATCGTCTTGCTGCAAAAACGTGACATCTTCCGCTGCGGGTTTGTTTGGTGTTTTTGAAAGGACACTTCCGTGCCCATGTGCTCGATTTCGGAACATGAAACACAAGTAGCTCATTTGTGCATGGAATGTGCTACTCCTGGACTACAGTACACGTGACAAATATCCGGCGAGTTACATTGTGGTATTTAGACTGAAATGGATACGATGGTTGTTTCATTTGTGTCATTAGCGAGTGAACTTCGCACGCACGCACTTCGTTTCCATTTTTGTAACTTTTTATCGCTATTGTGCAGCCCAAGAATTTAACATTTTTTTCCTGAGCCTCCCATGATTGATATACAAATGGATAACAGTGAAATAGTGTGGTTTTTGCCGTCAGACTGATCAAAATGATCGCTTCTTTGTGGTAACCCGTACACGCGAAACGCGGTGTATAACGAGAAATGCAAAAGATGCCCCGCAGTCATGGCGGATGTGAGTTCCCGCCCACTGCGTATGGGCGATAATAGTCGCCGCCGGATTCGTGTATATATTTGTTTTATATACGTCATCATATATTCATTGTTCCTTGATGGTTAAAAGATTTTAATAAAACATGAGGTAAAATGAGATTTACCCAGCCTAGCCTACCTAGCCTAGGCCTAGCCTACCCTACCACACGACCCATGCCGGCAGTCCATATTGCAGTGTTGTCGTCACCCTACTTACAGACTAAACCCATCAAACATGGTGTAGGCTGTTCTTAATTCTGCTTTTTAGTGTTTCACACTTTCATGTCTTTCTGATCACTTAACATCTGGAATCTTGGCTGATTTGTAGCGTACCGTCACTCGCTGCGTTTTCGCTTATCCATTGACATTTGTTTTGATGATCAGGCTCCACATGGCTGACATGTGCTAAAAGTGGACGCCGTAAATAGTTTTCGTGTGTGGAGAGCCGTAAATGAGTTCTTTTGAGAGCCGAAATAGTCTTTTCTGCAGATGTATGTTTATATTTGATCCTGTGGTCCAGTTTTACCAATCAATGAACAAGAATATATGAAGACGGATATAAAATTAGATATACTCAAGGCTGATGTCCATTAACAACCAGTTCTGTTATGTCCATCCCGCCTGATCTTAGTGCTGTGACGTGTAAACATGTAATGAATTTCAAGTTTATCTGGTTAGTGTAACTCCAATGAAGTAGGTGATTTAACCGCTGCAAATAATAGAAAATCGTGTTGATTGTTAATGCAACAAGTCCCTCCCTAACCCGCATTGTAAGTCCATACACATGGCAAGGGTCAAAACCAACCGGAGTTTGTTTTTGTAGCTCCGCTTACATTGACAAGATTTGAACAAATTGTTGTTTTTATTTTTGCTTCTGTGTCATTCTTTACAAAAAGTCTTTTTGCTACTTGTAAGAAATGTCCATGGTTATACTTTGAAAGCCAAATTCCTAAATTTCAAAGTTCTCAACTTTTTGGAAAATGTGCCGTTTAACAGACCTTGACTCACACAGGTAGGTATGAAACCAACATGCATTGAATTTTCAACATGTCCACACTTCTCTTCTAAAGGCGTCCAGTGGATAACGTCAAAGGACCTATCCCTTTCTTTCCTTTGAGACAAACAAAATTTAGCATAAGCCTGTCTGTAGATACGCTGATATTGATGATTTGTATAATAATTAAATTGAAATAGGGCGTTGTTTTTGTAAAATATGGAGAAGCAAGATTCCTTTGGATCAGATTCGGAGAAGCGATAAGCAAAGAATGTCCACGCATTAAGTAATGTAACCTGCTCCTAAGAAACTAAGCCCCATAGGCACATCTTCCTAAAACTAATCAAATCATTAAAGCATTGATCACCAAAACAATCACAACCCCACATGGGTAATGCGATTGGCAGATATCGCCAACACCATGACTACAGGAATGTTGTTTGAACTTCACATGCACTTTGCAACACTTATTTTTGTCTTGCTCCTGATCTTGCCTCGGAGCAAGACTTAGAAATCTCCATTTCTGTATGATTGATTGTAACCAAACTTGGTATATGGATATGAAGCAGGAACGGAAGTGACCTTTAGGAAAGTTGAGGTCAAAATGTCATGTAGGGGTCAAATTTGGTCAACATATATTCTCCTTTTTATTTTGGCACTTTGGTTGAAGATTCCCCATTTCTGATCATGGCATGGGAGAAGTCACCGTTGTATCCTCAGACTTGTTTGCATAATGCAAATGTAAATATTAATTTCTGTGCTATGAGGACCCTTTCAACTTTGCTCAATACTCAACAGAGAAATAAACACTTGCTTCGTTATAATGTCCGCAAATTCTCTAATACTTAGCTTCTTATTTTGTGCTTCGTGCGTTGTAGTTTTCTCCTAATCTGCCATTGCTCTATGGATATTTCATTAATGTGTTTCTGGAATAGAACAATCATTCTAGTTGGTAGCCTGTAATAGTATGATTTTCACACCGTCTCTATGTATAGTCTATCGCCATACCTTCTTTTAGCAATGAATCCAAGATCGGGCATCAAAAACTACTCGTGCCCCTTGATTGTGAGTAAATTGTCGAGACCAAATATAATAGACACTGTTATGTGATCTTCATCATATATAACCATTATTCCATATCATAGTATAATATATATTCCATGTGCTATTCCATTATAACCATTTTGAGTCCATTCAGTAACTTGTATTTCACCTATTCAGTGAGTCTCCGTGTCTTAGGACCCCTGAAACAATGTTTACACATACATGTAATTAACATTGTTGGATTTTGATTGTTGACTGGTGAACATCATGTGGGTACCTCCAGGTTCTATTCTGGGCCCTGATAATAATAGGGGGGATAGGGTGCAGATTAAGTTTTGTCCGGAGAATGCTTTGCAGAGACAATGGGTTGTGTGACACATGTACAGTTTGTTGAATTCCCTGTGCTTCAGCTTACTGGCTTATTGGCCGCTATTTCAATGCAGCATAAAGCCAACGGCATAATAAATTAGACCATGCTAATGCTCATGCTCACGTATCCCAGTAATTGCAAAGCTTCACCAATTTCAAGCAATAACAAGGGACACACATCCCAACAATATTTGTTTGAAGGAGGACTCCTTTAGCAATTGCTCATTACTTAATATAAATGGCCCGATACACAAAAATGAAAAATGCCAACTATGAGACAGTGGCACCTGTTGTGGGGGGGTGGTACCTCTAAACATCTTAATTGTTTTCAATAAGTGGATTGTAGTGTGGATGAAGTTATTCAGAAATATTTTTTTTTTTTTTTTGCTGGGCTCCCCTCCCCGCCTTTCAAAAAAAAATCAACATTGTTATTGGTCATCGTTCACAATCAATTCATTCACAATGTGGGCTTTAATTCATCTGTAGTAAAGAATGGCTGTCCAATATAGAGAGGATCAAACGCAATACGTACAGACATGTAGGTCATTCCACCATGGGTAGATTACAAATTTGTCTGTGACTATGATTCCTATATATTCAGATATTGCTTGTTGAAAAAAGCTGCAAGTTTTAGAAGAACAGTCAAAATGTTACTGTTACGCGGGGCGAGTGCCGAGCGGTTAAGGGCGCTGGAACCATGGATAAAGGTGTAAGATCGACCGAGTGGCCCTGGTTCGAGCCAGTGAGAGTCAGGTTTTTTGGGCATACTCAAATAGTTCCTATAAGGTCAGAAATTGATAATCAGGCACCATTAATGTAATGTGAATATGGAATTTCTTCTTGCTCCACCCATTGCGTAGAATGTGTAGGTATATGCAATGGGTTGCCCTGCGCCTCATGGTCGGAGAGTCAGTACAGCTGTTGGCCGAGTGTCCAGTGCAGTCAATCCTGAAGGGGTCTGTTACCTGCACTCATTCGCTCTAGGTAACAGAGCCTCAGGTGAGCGAGACCACCGCTTTATGGATGATAAATTAATCCATATCCAGATGAGTTATGGGTAGAGATATTAGTGTAAAACTTTGCAAGTAAATGTAAGTTTGCAAAATTCCACAAAAATATCATTTTAGTACATTGACTGCATAATTTTTTTACCCAAAGTAGGATTGCATTCAAAGAAATATCATGTTCTCCAAATGGTTGAGTATTGGTTTGATCTGTAGTTGGCTTAAACAATTTATTATGTGCTATTAGCTTTACCATTGACTGTAGCAGAAACTAACTTGATTTACCCCAATTGATATGTTGTATTATCACTGTAATTTCAAAGGATTATATTATTACAGGTTTATACCAAGACTGATAGCATTCTGATAATTACATTGTTTATGTAAATCTATCTTTTTATTTAATGAAAATCATAAGCAACCTATGATTTATGTTATAAATATATATTTACCTTTAGTTTAAATATACAATTGATAACGATCAGGGCTTTGGTTTTTTTTCTACAAAGAAAACTAATATTGGAGTTAATATACAGAGTTGACTAAAAGATTAAAGAAAATGTAACCAGTTAGCAACTATTACTGAGGGGAAATTAAAACAGTCACCAATACACAATTAATTTCTAATGCAATCACTAAAGTAGGAATTTAAAGATTTATTTGTACAAGAACCTGTGTAATAAGCAATTAGGTAGGCATATATGAAAAATTTGATGTCACACATAAAATTCA
Organism: Ophioderma brevispina; assembly: GCA_023653785.1. Classification (NCBI taxonomy): domain Eukaryota; kingdom Metazoa; phylum Echinodermata; class Ophiuroidea; order Amphilepidida; family Ophiodermatidae; genus Ophioderma; species Ophioderma brevispina. The sequence continues at coordinate 15,595 of JAMKCH010044786.1, read as the reverse complement.
AAATTTATACAGTGCACCTTTACCTTCATTGAGTCGTTGGAGGGAAATTTTGTCAGTAAATAAAGAAATAACTAAGAATTGCAGGGAAATTTTGCACATCTTGGAGGGAAATTGGGATTGTGTTACCGGGAAAATTAGCATTCTTTCCAGCCCTGGACGTTCAGTGTTGTGCTAATCCACTAGTCAAGAGTGGCAATTTGTCCTATTTTTTTACTCGACCTCTGCTCTGATAATAAGTTGATATAAAGACCCACGACATTTTGAAACATGAACCAAATTATTCTGCTGCCTTTTACAATGTTTTGATAAAATTTGTATTTATGCAATCTGAAATTTTAAAAAATACAATCCTCCCACTTGTTTCAATTCATGACCCAATGTTATTGTTGTTAAAGACCCCCCCCCCGCCCCAAATATTCTGGACTCCCTTACAAGAAATTGAGAGTCACTTAACCCATTTTAAGATCATTACAACCTCTGATAAGGCATTACATTTATACCTTAAAATGTCTGGTTCAAATAAGAATAAAGTACTGTTACTGTTTCAAAAATAATTGGATGGATGTGTAACAGTGCACGTGAGTAACATCCTTACATCATCACACAGCAATTTTGACTTGAGTTGAAGATATGGTGGAACTGCCCTGTGTATCCTCAGGGATTGTTCATCATAATGAATTGCTTGTTCACACATTTGCAATTTCACTTTCCCCCTTTACGTTGCCCTACCCAATATTTAGTTGAACTGCACAGAGGACAAGCAAGAAACAATTCAGCATGTAATAAGTTCAGTAACAGTAGTGCCAAAACTATCGCCTCTCAATCTATCGTGCACTTTATGGAGTTGGGCCTTATTTTGCCATGTTGTGTATTTGGTATTCAGGTATTGACAGGTACTTTCTTGTACGCATGGTTTTTGTCAACTTCTTTTTCTCATTACCTTCCATTGCATAGAGGTACCTATAAAACTGAAGCAGGATACTGCTCCAAATTGCTTCAATAGCTCAATACTTGCTGTTGTTTGTTTTGTTTTGTTTTTTTGTTTTTTTTTTATTTGTATGCAATGACATTGTACTTCCATTCCACATAAAACCCCAATTTAATTTGTGTTAGTTTTTTGAGGAGACCATTATGGAATTGAACCTGAGGCATCATCAAAAATGCTGAAATATTGCTTCTTTGTATTCAAAAATGGAAAATATTTGCAAAATACTGGAAAAACTAATAGCAGCAATGAAAATTGTCAAAGTAATAATGCTACACGACTCCACAATGGTGCAAACAGCTACTGAGGCACTGGGTGTACAATCTTGTGACAGAGAAACAGGATTCTTGGCCATTGTGGTCCGTTGTGTCCTATAATTCACGAGGTTTAAAAAACCGGGTGCATGCTTAAATTGGCAATGTGTAATGAGTGAGATTGCCCGTGCCCAGCTGTGTTCAGAATGTGCACCGCATATAAGTTCAATGTCCACTCGATCGATATCGGTCACATTCCTGAACACAGCTGGGCCCAGGTCGCTCTCACTGTATTACTGCATCTGGCATAAGCATGCCTCTGGTTGTCAACCTTGTAAACATTTTGTCTGGACAGAAGTAAGGAGTGATGGCATAGGTATCACTCATGTCAAACTTGGAACATCATTGTAAAGTCACAGCTGCAATCGCGCGTGTAACAAAATAGGTGTGTGTGATAAGACAAACCTGCTGCAGAAGTGATGGTATCACACTCCTTAATTCTGCCAGAACAGAGTATAGCTATGTAGCTTTTTCCCAAAAAGTGGCTGACTATATGCCTAGCCCGGACATACAGCTACTAACCAAAATGCTTTATTTAAACTTGATCAGGGTCAGATGCGTCTTTTTAATAACCTTAGAGGTTAAACTGTTATTTGGGTATTGATGAGTCTTAAAAACAAGTTGGGCAAAACATGGCAAAAAAGTATACACTGGTTACTGACATGTGCCATTTTTTAATTTTGACGTATGTCTTTACACAAGCTCTCTTCCAATGGGTATTGCAATGGCAAGAGCCAGAAGAAGAAAGCTCAACCTGGAGATCCGGCGCACCATCGTGGAACCAGAAGCGAAAGTGCTCTTCCAAGGTGGTGATACACGCGCGCAGGCAGGCGCGTGGGCATGCAAGAGGACCCACTGTTCACGTGGTGATTCCACTGTGAGATTCAGTCGAAGAACTGAACCTGATGTTGAGAAAGTTTGAGAAAGTTGAGACTCCGCCTCGAGAACTTCTGGTTTTGAGAGGAGGCGAGTCTGGAGGCTGGTAAACAAGATGTATCTCCTGCAGATGCTGCACCTAGTGTAGGGCGAGGAGGAAATCTGGCCTGGAGCACCGTCAGCAAAGAGTGACTGTGCAGGAGTTGGCTCCATCATGTAATTGGCTTCAAATTCACTCTTATTTTTTCGCAGTCTTTAAAGTGCAATGAAGTTTCACATAACAGGTGTCCCTAAAAACTATGAAATTTGATTTTTGCACGGGGTAAAGCATTTTATCAAAATGTCCCACGACGTGAAATGATTAGCGCTGAAAAAAATATTTTTTGGTACAAAAATTGTTAAATTTTAATTTCGGTATGATCAAATACAAAATTCAGCCTATGTTTTATATTGAATTAAAACGCAAATGAAAAACGCCTTGTGTTTTCACTTTCGAGGCATTGTCTGATACCCAAATACGAGTGAATCTATTGGGGTCTTATCTATACACAGCACTACATATGGCACAATATGGGTGCCCCAAATTCTCTCATTGCACCTTAGATCAAAGCATGGTAGTTCTCAAGATGATTACAAAAGCAGCTATAGTGTGTTCGTCCGCAATTAGGGTTGACGTCATGATTTGACTCTGCGTAGCTCTATTGTTTTGATTTTGACACCTTTATTCGCATGCCAAATGCTCCAATTCAGAGGTCAACATAAGCATTTTTATGGTATGAAACGTAGCACTCGTAGTGACATCACCGTCTAACTTGAGAATAGACAGACTAATAATGTGTTCTTAAGAGAGAGCCCTGAACCATGTGTGTATATAGTCATAAATGTGCATCGCCAATATGTCAAGTAAAATCAGATAGGCCTATTTTACAGTCCTTAACGGTGCTATGATTGATCTTCCAACTGACTTCCGGAAGTATATGAATATCTAATCATAATATATGCCATATTTTTTCTCGTTGTCATCCTGAATGTCATCTTCAATACATTTTTTTCCAAGATAAGACAACTTCCTTGTCATAGTGCCTTATACTCTATTTCACCTCTACTTGCAGTATATGAATATGCAGGCACTGGCATCCGGCACCCAAGTATGGGTGGACTTACTAAACCTGACAAATACGGCCAATGCAAAACGTACAATTGACTGCTACGTGTAAAGTCCTTAATTCATGATTGCCGCACTGCTACATGAATTCAAGTCTATCTTCTCAGAAGAAAATGAAGTATAGATGTAATGTTCAATATCATGAAAAAATACCCTTACACAAAAACGAAAGAAATAATGCGATAACCACAACCTAACCTACACACTACCTCTTGGCTATACGCTCCATTTTCCCTCCTCCTCCGTGCAGTGATGTCCAGCGCGAGATTTGATGGCGCACATGAAGCGGCGTCACGCTGGCTTAAAGCGACAGGCGTTTTACACATGCGTGCGAAAAGCGCGCCAAGTTATGACATCACTTGCATCCTAAATAGAGAAATGACTATCGATCTCTTTTAATAAATCAACCTGAGGTCCCTGGCACCAATTTAGTTGTTTATTTTTACGAGCTTTATAAGTATAAAAGAACTCCCTTTAATCAACTGAGTCTGTCAACCCAGTTAATTGGTTTTTTAGAGCTTATATAACTATGACCTCCCCTTTATCACCTGAGGTCTTCAACCAATTTAATTGGTTATTTTAGAGCTTATATAACTATAGACACCTCCCCTTTAATCAACTGAGGTTCTGTCAAACCCATTTAATTGGTTATTTTAGAGGCTATATACATCGACTCCCTTTTATCCTGAGGTCTGTCAACCAATTTAATTGGTTATTTTTAGAGGCTTATAATAACTATAGACTCCCCTTTATCAACTGAGTCTGTCAACCATTTAATGTGGTTATTTTAGAGCTTATAACTAGAAGACTCCCTTAATAAACTGAGTCGTGTCAACCATTTAATTGGTTATTTTGAGGCTTGATATAACTATAGACTCCCCTTTAATAATCAACTGAGGTCTGTCAACCATTTAATTGGTTATTTTAGAGCTTATATAACGATAGACTCCCCTTTAATCAACTGAGGTCTGTCAACCAATTGTAATTGGTTATTATTTTAGAGCTTATATACTATAACTCCCCTTTAATCAACTGAGGTCTGTCAACCATTTAATTGGTTATTTAGAGCTGTATACACGATAGCTCCCTCCTCCTTTACTCAACTGAGGTCTGTCAACACAATTTACTTGGTTATTTAGAGCTTCTATAACTATAGACCTACCCCTTAATATCAACTAGGTCTGTCAACCAATTTATTGGGTTATGTAAGAGCTTATATAACTAAAGACTCCCCTTTGAATCAACTAGGTCTGTCAACCAATTAATTGGTTATTTTAGAAGGCTTATATACTATGACTCCCCTTTAATCAACTGAGGTTGTCAACCAATTTAATTGGTTATTTTAGAGCTTATATAACTATAGACTTCCCCTTTATCAACTGAGGTCTGTCAACCAATTTAATATGTTTATTTTAGAGCTTATAATAAACTATAAGACTCCCCCTTTAATCACCGAGGTCCTGTCAACCAATTTAATTGTATTTTAGAGGCTTAATAACTAGAGACTTCTTCCCCCTTGCATCACTGAGGTCTGTCAACCAATTTAATTGGTTATTTTTATTTTAGAGCTTATATAACATAGACTCCCCTTTAATCACTGAGGTTCGGTCAACCCAATTTAATTGGTTATTTTAGAGTTATAATAACTATAGACTCCCGCTTTAATCAACTGAGGTGTTCTGGTCACCAATTTTAATTGGTTAGTTTAGAGCTATATAACTATAGACGCCCCTTTAATCAACTGCAGGTCTGTCGAACCAATTTAATTGGTATTTTTAGAGCTTATATAATCTAGACTTCCCCTTTAAATATCAACTGAGGTCTGTCAACCAATTTAATTGGCTATTAGAGCTTATATAACTATAGACTCCCCTTTAAAAATCAACTGGGTCTGTCAACCAATTTAATTGGTTATTTAGAGCTTATTAACTATATACTCCCCTTTAATCAACGTTCGGGTCAACCAATTTAATTGGTTATTTTAGAGGCTTATTACTATAGAACTCCCTTTAATCAACTGAGGTCTTTCAACCAATTTAATTGGTTGATTTTTAGAGCTTATATAACTATTAGACTCCCCTTTAATCAACTGAGGTTCTGTCACCAATTTTAATTGGTTATTTTAAGAGCTTATATAACTATAGCCTCCCCTTTAATAAATATCAACTGAGGTCTGTCAACGCAATTTAATTGGTTATTTTAGAGCTTATATACTATAGACTCCCCTTTAATCAACTGAGGTCGTCAACCAATTTAATTTGTTTATTTTAGAGCTTATAATAACTATAGACTCCCCTTTAATCAACTGAGGTCGTCAACCACTTGTAATTGGTTTTTTAGAGCTTAATATACTATAGACTCACACCTTTATCACTGAGGTCTGTCACCAATTTAATTGGTTTTTTAGAGCTTATCTAACTATAGACTCCCCTTTAATCAACTGAGGTCTGTACCAATTTTAATTGGTTATTTTAGCGCTTATATAACTATAGACTCCCCTTTAATCAACTGAGGTCTGTCAACCAATTTAATTGGTTATTAGAGCTTATATAACTAAACTCCCCTTTAATCAACTGAGGTATGTCACCCAATTTAATTGGTTATTTTAGAGCTTAGGGAACTATAGACTCCCCTTTAATCAACTGAGTCTGTCAACCAATTAAGGGTTATTTTAGATCTTATATAATATAGACTCCCCTTTAATCAACTGAGGTCGTGTCAACCAATTTAATTGGTTATTTTAGAGCTTATATAACTATAGACTCCCCTTTAATCAACTGAGTCTGTCACCATTTAATTGGTTATTTTTAGCTTTCTAACTATAGACTCCCCTTAATCACTGAGTCTGTCAACCAATTAATTGGTTATTTTAGAGCTTATCTCACTTAGACTCCCCTTTAAATCAACTGAGGTCTGTCAACCAATTTAATTGGTTATTTTAGAGCTTATATAACTATATAGTCCCCTTTATCAACTGAGGTCGGTTCAACCAATTTACAATTGGTTTTTTAGAGCAATTATATACCTTATAGACTCCCCTTTAATCAACTGATGTCTGTCAACAATTTTTAATTGGGTTATGTTAGAGCTTATATAACCTATAAGACTCCCTTTATCAACTTGAGGTCTGTCAACCAATTTTAATTGGTTATTTAGAGCTTTATAACTATAGACTCCCCTTTAATCAACTGAGGTCTGTCACCAATTATTGGTATTTTAAGAGCTTATATAACTAAACTCCCCTTTAATCAACTGAGGTCTGGGTTTTCCAACCAATTTATGGTTTATTTTAGAGCTTATAATAACTATAGACTCCCCTTTAATCAACTGAGGTCTGTCAACCATTTAATTGGTTATTTTCGAGCTTATATAACTATAGACTCCCCTTTAATCAACTGAGGTCTGTCAACCAATTTAATGTGGTTATTTTGAACATTATATACACTAGAGACTCCCCCTTTAATCAACTGAGGTCTGTACCAATTTTAATTGGTTATTTTAGATCTTAGATAACTATAGACTCCCCTTTAATCAACTGAGGTCTGTCAACCAATTTAATTGGTTATGCATAGATTATATAACTATAGACTCCCCTTTAATCACTGAGGGCGTCAACCAATTTAATTGTTATTTTAAGAGCTTATATAGGTTAGTAGCCAATCAGAGATATTTAGGTAAGTAAAGCTTCAGGAATATAAACTTTTAGGTGGCAGATTTTAATTGGTTTCTGGGAGGTTGTATCGGCATTACATAATATATTAAGCAAATTGGAGATACTTCAGAAGTGGAGATACTATAAGAAAGGGGTTAAGATTCATTATGCAACGACTCATTTTGTCTTAAGTTAAATTTCATGGATCTGTTATGTCTTAGTATTGCCTCTTCTGATTCATCTCCTTTTCCTTTCTCCCACTAACAAACAACACTGGTAACTGGTGAAACCAATTCATTGGCTCCAAAGTCCCAGCTTGCAGACACAAGCACAGAAAATGCATCGAGCAGTACTACACCCACACAGCAGGCGCCATCGGGTCCATCAATACCCGACAGTGAACACATAGTGTACTTTTCTCAAGAGATGATGGGAGTCAGATCGTCCCTGTGTTCAAAAGACCCTGATGAAGACAAACCTAAAGAGGCGGACTTTCACCTCCTGCTGTAGATGTCCGAAAAAAGGATGCGGGTGATTGCAAAGATTCGGCACTCCCACCCGGAAAAAATCTGCTACGCTAAGAATGCGCAGCCCTTGCAGACAGGACTAGAGCCTGACAAGATGATCAGGCCAAGACAACGGAGCCTTCCGCCTCAAAAGATCATTATATTGACAGTTCGGGAAAAGTGCAATCGGTTCAGGAAAGTTTTCAATCCTCTCAGACGCCCTGCGCCGGGGATTCACCCCATCGGACCTCAGGGTGATGTCAGTGTGGGCAATAGGTCGGGCCTCGCAATTTAAAGACACCATCACCTGTGGTCAAAGAGCAAAGCTTGAATAACCGCCATAAACCCAAAAAGAGAAAATAAAACTGGGCGGCGAATTGAAGTTTGAACTACAGGGAAGCTGCGTGTTCAAAATGGACTTCACCCTATTTGGGCGGGGAGGATGACGAGGATGTATTTGACCCGGCGATTCACAGTGTCTCCATATCAGGAGGATCCCCCACCACCACCTCTGGTACAGGCATCACCCCCCACCACCACTGGGGTTTCCCTGGGGCTCCAGCACCTCCACCGCCACCACCTGGACCAAAAGCCCCGCCACCACCAACCCGTGGCACTCTGGCTACACGGGCCAGCAAGGCCCACAAAAAAAAGAAGACTGTGAGTTATTCTTGAAGGAAGCTCATGTGGAGCCTCCAAGTTACTCTACCATAAGAGAAAACGCGGCAGCAGAAGAAAGAGGAGGCGAGTACTATTTGGGGCAATATTTCACCGTTGTCCATAGATACCATGAAGTTTGAACAGCTATTTGAATCAAGGATAGGAATTACGCAAAAGGTACTGGTTATTTTCTTCTTTGACAATTTATTTCAATTCAAAATGGTTATTTTGATTAAATTGAACAGCACAAGTCATAATTTTAAAAAAAATCTTTAATTTCACATGGAAATAGGGGGGTTTATTGTTCAGTTTTTAAATAGACGATTTGCACATTTCCCATCTGTGCGAAACACAGCTGTTTGAAAAGTCAATTTAATTATGGCGAAACCCTAATAAAACAAATTATCACTGGCGACACACTTTTGACAACTGATTTGGATTATTTAGTTCCACATAGTACATCCTTTTAATTTAACTAAATTTCATTGTGGGCACATATATTTTGCAACGTCTTTCTATGGAGAATGCGCATATCTAGGGCGCGCTCACATCAATCAAGACCTTTGTAGGCCTATATGGGAAAGATTTTCCACACTGGATAGTCTGATTTTTCAGAGATAATAGCTCTTACATATCCCACTTCTATCAGTGTGTCAAAATTGTGTCACCATTGCGTAAAATTGTTCTAATAATGAAAGAGACAATTTGTGGACAATTCAGCCTGTGTAAAAGTCCCCAATAATGGGCCATTGAGCTGTATCTTTAATTGTGCAAATCTTCTGTAAAGTATTATACTTATAAGCTGTTACTAAATAACATAATCTTCTCTTTTTGTGTTAAACTGAAAGAAAGAATTAACAAATTATCAACAATTACTCAGTTTAACTTGATATTGATCCCGAATTATAGGAGATTATATACCACTTTTGGTTTATCAATATTTTTCTTGTAAATAACCTAATAATTTCAATTTTACAAATACACTTTATTTTTAAAAAACACTTTTTAAAAAAAACATTGTTACCTTTTTACCCTCCAATGTTATATTATTTCAACATTTTTGTCAAGTTCATTACCTTCAGACCTTGATTACTCAATATTAAATTAATAACATTTTGTTTATTTAAATAATTTTTAGCAGTTCTTCTGTTTTTTAAAGAAAAAAATGCAATTACTTTCACTTATTTGAAAACTAATTTGGATGTTTGAATGTAATACCCAAATTTAGTAATATAAAAACTAAATTTCATTGTAGGTTTTGCTCCACCACCACTTAGCGCCTGTCACATCATATCTTAAAACTGTGGTCCTATAGAAACAAAGCGATGGTATGCATGGTAAATTTTAATTTTATTTAGCCTGGGTAGATAATTCAGTTTTCAGCAAACCCTGCTTTCCAATTATGCCCAGGGATCCAGGAACAATTGGGACCGCCAAAGGGTTTTCACCCGACCAATCGAACTGGCTGCATTACATATACAGGCGTGATTCCGATGTATTGGGACCTACGCTTAACTTTCCCTCTGAAGGACGGTATTTCTGCTACTAGAGCTGAGATTATCTCAATTTTAATCCAATTTATAATCAATGTCCTAACAAATCAAATCCAGAATTTATACCCACTAAGTCCCAGCAAGTGGCCCCTTCTGTGGGCTTGAACCGGAACCTTCTGCACTACAGAGGCAAATACCCTAACCATTGCCACACTGGTAATGTGAATTGCTGTCTAGGACTGCTACATCGCTGAATATTTATCCCCCTTGCTCTTCAGTCTTTAAAAACTGTGCATTTCTGTTTTAGCACCTTTTTGTTTTTATCATTGATCACTAGATATCCTCGAGAAAAGCTTTAATCTCACAATTGTGCTATCCCGTCTTGGCGGTTTATTTGTGTTATGAGCAATTGCTCGTTTCCCATCGGCCTAAGCTACTGTCATTAATTTCTGTCGTTTACGGACGAAAATACAAAATTGCGAATTTTCTTTACAGATGCAACCGAATTGCACGTAAGATAGGCACACTAATTACTTTCTAAGGCTAACGGTTCCGATGATTATAAAAATCTCAACATTTTTTAGGTAAGTTGGGGACGAGTGCTGTGGATCACGAAGATGCCCTTAAACATGTCTATAAAAACAGAAATATATGCCTGGTATGTGCGTTGCTGACTATGACTGCTACATACCATTGAGGTGTTTAATCCACCTAGCAATTCACCTAATCCAACCTAGCACTATCAATATCTAAACAAAAAAGTGAATGTTATGCGATTGTTGACCATGTTCTTTTAAAAATCTGACATAATTACATTAATAACCTTTGCACTACTCAGTATCATGGCTTTTATTCGGTGTAACTTGAAAAAGCAACTGATGGAGCTAAGTGCACAGGGCATAATTAATTATGCCAAAATCCTAAAAAATAACGTCAGTGTACATTTGAACGGAAGGACTCATGTCACTACCATCCCTAGCACGCAATAAAAATGTAAAGTACCTTTAATTCTCCTGCATTTTTCACATGATGTGTAAACATCCACTTAGAATTTGGATTAGTGAAGTGATCATAGAATGATTTTCATTTAGTTTCCTTTATATTTTTCTTTGCTGAACCAGCCCTTTAAAATCAACAATCCACTTTTTGTAGGAATCAGTGTGCATATGTGCTGTTTGTTTTTTTGTTGTTGCTTTATATGATTGACAGCAATCTTGATTCATCAAGTGCACACTACTAGCAATGTGTAAACTGACAGAGAGCAGACAGATGTTGTTTTGGCCAAGTGTCCTTTGTGAGCTTAAAGAAACATGTCATCATCCGTATCCCAAGCCCCTCAAAGGTGTCTTTAGTTAGTTAAACCAAAGTTTTAAACCAACCTGTTTTTGTCCCCGCTAATGGGGGGTGGCCGGATACACCTCACACTCGGTACATCTGCTGTGGTGGTGAGTTTATTGGAGCAAAAGAAATTTGCCGTATGCTCTTCCTGACCCCAATCCACAGTTTTCCGGCGGTGGGCCTAGCCGTTGGGCAACACGGCCTCATGCAAGGCAGCATTGCTGGATGGCCGCCATTAGGCTCTCCAGAGCCGACAACCTTGTAGGTAGATCTTCTTTTCATGCGCCCAAGGTAACCAGCTATCCTCCTCATCAGATTTCCTTAAAAATCCGTAGGGGTGGCGGTTTAGCTACCGACAACCCGGACCTGGGACAGGTATACTGGTTACCAGGAACCAGTAGCAGGCTTACATTTAGATTTAGATTAGGTTAGATTTTTTTTACTGGTCCGAAAATGTTGTTGAATATTAAGTACCAAGAAAGATAATCAATTCATCCTTGTCAGAAATGCTGGCTAATTATTACATTTTTTGAACTGTATATACATATTTGATCTGCTGTACTCTTTAAATGTATTCAGAATCGTGTCTTTTGTTTTTTCCGTGAGGACCAACTGTGTCTATTAGGGCACTGTACCAATATCTTCTGGTAAACCCTCTTAATTAAGTAGTTTGTCTCACCGTTTGCCACGCTCATTGGTAAAACCATGCCTGTTTATTCCTTCCGGAATTTGCTTTTTTGGATTTGTTTATTTTGTGTATGTTTTATCAGAAAAAACACACACTGTTTGACATCACCATTTGGAAAATAAAGGCTTACTTGTAGTCACTGGTTGGTAGTTAGTATGCAACCTCTACAGAGACCAAAGTGAAAACAACATTCGTATTGCAAGGAACAAGCCGATAACACTGGACGGGAATTTGAAAATAGCATTTATGAACACCCAATTCGCATTGACGTGGTTACATAACGTCCCTTGTTACTGGTCCGCAAACTTTTTGGAATGTTTATTGCAAGCCGTAGACTTTGTGTAGTGATCACTTCGATCGTGGTGGCCGGACTCTCAAAACGTGATCCCGGAGTTTGACATAGTAAGCGACTGGATTACCCTCCCTCGCTAAGCGAATACAGCATACTAAAATAAGAGTTTTCAGACTAGATAAGCTGGTTCTCCACAAACCATTTCACTTTCAAATCTTGAAGGATGTTGTATTAAAGTGGCCTATCTGGACAAAAACTCTTGTTTGGATATGTTTGGAATGCAATTTGAACTAAAGCTTAAAATGTTCTGCGTTATGTTTTCAGATTTTAAATATAATAATTTTTTGAGACAAAACTTTGAATTAATATTGCCTAACACAAAAGCACCATCAAATGAACTGCAGTTTCAGAATATTAAGCTTCCTTCAAGACATTTACTGACCAAACACAAAAGAAGATGCTAAAAAAACCTGAAAGTGTTGTTAAATGACAGATATGAGTGTCCTTTGATAATGAAATATGCTTTCTGCATCTTAAGTTTTATTTATAAATCACTGAGAGAGAGGAGAGAGAATTTTTCTTTTTCCCCTTTCCGCAATGTCATGGCAACACAAACTATAACCACACACGCTTTTGTATTCCAATTCTTAATAATTGTGGTGGAAGTCACATTTTGCTCTGGGGGCTTTTAAAGACACTATCAGTGATTTGAAAACTATTTGAAATTATCAGGAATCGCTTCAAGGGAAGGAAATCGTAGAATTCTCATAAGTTACCTTTTGAAGAATTGATCAGAAAAGGAAAAACGGCATGTTCCAAGATACGATTCCCCATTCATACGTGTGTAGTAAGTGTCCGAACGGACGATTGTGACTTAAATTTCCGATTCTGTCTTTATCAGGATTGCTTCTGGTCTTATTCATTTGCAGGGTATGTTAGGATACTTGTATACTTGTTACATAATTCCATTTTTTAAAAAATCCGAAAAAAATAAAAAACTTAAAAAAAGCAAAATGTTGAAAAATTAATTTTGCACTGGTCTAAATCTATCTTTTATCAACAATATCCCATCTGAAAGGAATAAAGCTGAGAACAGTTTCTTTTGCACAAAAATGGTGAAATTTCTCATTTCCTATAGGAGCATACAAAAGTGTGTTTTATATTGCAATATAAATATCAAATCACCTTTTAGCAGGGGACTGTAGTGAAAGAGTGTGCGCTTCTGGATAAAATGGTGAAATTTTGCACCCAGTACTTTCGGCATTGATATCCATAGACTTTGATGGAAGGCACTTGCCAACCCCCCTTAATGGCTCCCAGCTTGGGTTTTTAAGGGTATACAGGGTCAAATTTTAAAATTTCCGAATGTGTTAAACGCACACTATGGGTTTGTCTGGTTAAATGGATTCCAAAAAGGATAGTTTACACTATCTAGGGCTCATAGTTCCGGAGTTTATGGTGTAAAAACTGTAAAAATGGTGAAAATTCCAAAATTTTGAAATGTTACATGGGTCAAAAGTTAAAAGTTGCTTTGATCAGTTTAATATGTGTGCAAATTGTTTCCCTAGCTTAAGATCGGAATAGGAATAGGTTGGCCCTATCTGTTTGCTTAGTTTTCACGTTATCCAACAAAATAGGGTCACAGGTCAATAGATCCAGTAGCTGCCATACTTTTACTTTATTCCGCCATTTGTTATAACCAGAACACTAAAGTAGTCAAAACTATTCCCTTTATTTCATTCTTTTAGCTAAACCCACATTTGAACCACATTTTACAAAAATTGAGTAACTTTTAATTTTTGACCCCTGCACAAGCCAAAATTGCCTTTGTTTTTAACCATTTTTACAGTTTTATCCGATAATTCCTAAACTAATAAGTCCCGGTAGTTAAGAACGTAACCTTTTGGAATCCTTGTAACCAGACAACATCATTATTACTTTTCAACACAATCGGAACATTTTTAAATTTTACCCCTGTGTAACCTTGAATCCAGGCTGGGTCTGAAGGGGGTATGGCAATCACTCCATCATTTTTTTTTGATTATCAAATGTATCACGTACTGTGTACCAAAATTCACATTTTATCAGATTGCACACTCACATAAGATGTGTGCAATACAGTCCCCCACTATTTACTTTCATTTGAATTTATTTCTGCAGCCAGGTTGGGATGCTATTGATATCTAATTCTATATGAAATCACTTCATATCTCTCGTGCAACCTTTAATAGAGCAAGTAGGGTATATCTAGATTCACATCAAAGTATTTAGAGCAGTATCCATAAATTCAGATCCAAAATTAAAAGCATAGAATAATTTTTTTCATCATTTTTATTAAAAAATTCAATTGGACTCGAGCACTACCACTACTGCCACCAGTTGGCCTACTTACTACCCCTCTCCTCTCCCCTCAAAGTGTTGAAAACCAACACTTCACTTGCCAACACATGTGCTTCTGTCTGCAACATGTTATTATTATTGCTTAACCAATTATGGTGAAATATTATTTTACATATACGGGATACCAATATAATGTCCTTCTTTTGTTGTTATTTTGATAAACAGGAATTAAGATATTAAACCACTGTAATTTAATGTAGGTTTTTTTTTATTTATCAGACATCGTTATAGTGATAATCTGTTGGGAAATATTTAGTAACTTTTGGAAGAGAATCAAAAAGGAAACATTACATCCTTTTTGACCAGAAAGACCTCAGGGATTTAGATAATAAGATTTAGGAAATCTTTGAACTGAATAGGGTTTAAAAATTGGGAGTTCAGATTAAGCATTAACAAAAATAATGCAACCCAGACAAAAACCAAAATGAGCACTCATGCATCTGCTATATGATATTATCAGCCAGTTTTAATCCTTGTACGTCAACCACATTTATAAACAGTGCCCCTTGTGCTTTAAACACTTTTCAGATGCATCATTACAAACAAATTACAGACTCTCCAAAATTTGAAATTCCCCCTCCTCTGACTGCAACAAATAATGTAGATTAATTCCAATTGAAAACCATAATCACGTAAAAAGTCCCTTGTTGTGGCACAAACCGGGGGCCTGATATCGATGCGTCGCTGCCATTTTTACCCTCTTGGAAGTAATCCACGGGCTCTTAGAGCGGTATTTTTTTTTTTTCTCATTATATTTTATAATTCTTCTTGCAAGACACAGCAGGCATCACTACAAGTGATAACAATTATGATTACAACCAGATAATAACAATTGATTTAAGATTTTAATTTAAAAACTATAACCAATTTAAGTGTATAGTATTTGACCACCTAATTGTTTAAGTCCGGAATTATATACCAGTACATACTTATGCTACTGGTATATACATGAAATGATCATGACCAGATTTTAACTACTTATATTTCACTTGAATGAAATAGCCTCTCCCAAAACCCCTGTTTTTATAAAATTCCATATAGCCCTATCAACCTGATACAATGAGGGAGCCAAAACGCATAATGCAAGCCCCACAGAGCACCCGACCACCCACCAACTTATACTCCACACCTCCTCATCACCCCCTATGCTTCACATCAAAACTAAAAAACGGGTGGTTCTTGAATGAGGCATTTGCAATCGGGTCGTGGCCTTTTAATTACCATGG